>VWZG01010827.1:583718-629683 GCA_013396735.1 Grallaria varia
TTTTTTTGGGGTGGGGGTGGTGTGTGGCACAGGGAGAGCATACAGACAGCATTTAATATTTGCTTATGTACTGATTTTTGTACTAAAATGCATACCTTTCTCTGAAGAGTAAGATCTTCAGTGTTTTGCTGAAATAAAACCAGCAAAATCCTTCAACTGAAATAAAGAATACAATGAGCTGAGGGTCATATCTGAGAGTTCATGTCAGAAGTAAATTAACTCCTTGTTTCTGTGCAGTCATCCCTTATCTACCTATGAAATAAATGCAAGGTAGCTGAACTTAAAATTCCATATAAGGACTGAAATGGAAATATACTGATGTTCTATTCCTTATGAGAAATATTCTGGGTATGTGTGTTTAATAAGCCTGTAAACAATTTTTGTACCATTTTGGAGACTGTATTTAGTAATACCAATGCTAGTTTCCAAAACCAAACTCAGTGACTGAGCCCCTACTCTGTATTTAGTTCTTTTCACCCTTACTCATATGTTGCCTCATGTCTTCTTTCTTATTCAAGCCTGCTCTGAAAACAGTCTTGTCAATTTTTCATATGTGCTTTTCAAGAGCACTCTTCAGTGTTACAGATGGGCACTAAACAGACACCAGCAAATGCTTGCTCATAGAGGTCCTGTATGGCAAAGCAGCAGTATCTTCAATTCACATGTTAAGACATCAGGAAGAGAGAGGGAAAAATCTACGCACACAAATTTAGTTCTGGCATGTTTCAGCTTTGGGAAGGCTGCTGTTACAACCTTACTGGTGTAGCTTTGTTTTATTTTCTCTGTGCACATGAGAAATACCAAGGCTTTAAGGAACTTCAACAATTAAAATCCAATCAGTCCTTCTGAGCGGCAGCTGGTGTTTCAGGAGTGATGGAAGCCCCCATCCTACAGAACCAATATCAGTCTTCCAAAGAGAAGGCTAAGGCAGGATTTATTGCTGTCTTTCACAAGTATAATGGAAGACTTTGAAGGAGACGGAGCCAGACTCCTTCTGGAGACACTTCATGAAAGGACAAGAGACATCTGACACATCTTTGGGCAAAGAATGTTCTGATTATACATTAGGAAAAAGTTTTACATAGTGAGAGTGATTTGGCACGGTAACAGATTGCCCTGGGTGGATGTGGAGCTACTGTTCCTCGGTATCTACAAAACACAACTGGACAAAGGCCTGAAAAATCTGATGTAACTGAAGTGAGTCTTGCTTTGAGTAAAATGTTGACCAGACAATCTTCAAAGTTACTCTCCTCTTCTAACTTACATTACTCTGTGAATCTCATCTCTCGGTAAGTTGCCTCTGCCCACAGCAATAATTGTAGAGACCCTCCTGTTGAAAAGTCATGCAGCTGCGTGATGAAGCAACCTCACGCATTCTGTCAGAGAAGGATGCTCTTGCAATCAGCTCAGTATAGAATCACTGAGAAAGGATGGAGCATTCATAGTGCAAGAAATTTCATATAATTTAGCTATCAAATGCAAACAAATTCCCACTGTGAATAGTGAGATGTTTCAAGAGTTTATATCTTAAATTTAAGTAGAATTTCTGGGGAAAATCAAAGAAAAAGTATATGGATTTGACAGCATTCCCCCCCTGCCAAGTATCAGAGCCACATCTATAATAAATTGGTGTCCAGGATGTCCACTGAAAAAGTTAGGGAGTTTTTTCATGAGTATGGCAAAATTTTCTTTTATATTCCAGATACTTAGAAAGTTGAGCCATTTTTGTCAAAATGTAAAAAAACAATTTTACCTGAGACAGCCATCTAACATGGAAAATATAAGGCAAAGCCAGAAAACATAAGTAACCAAAAAAAAAGAGGAACATAGGCAGACTTAATAATAAGCAGTGTTACTAGAACTGCCTGTAAGTAAAGTTGAGTTTTACTCCAGGGTGCTTAAACTTTTCCCTGCAGAATCACATTTATTTCCACTTCGTTTGGCTTTTTTATTGATTGAATCATGAAAAAATAGTAACTTAACTTGTTGATGTGCAACCTGTTTTAGCAATGTTTGACACCTTAAACTGCAATGTACCTGGCAGATACTCTTACAGCTGAACTGGTTCTGATACTGTTGTCACTAAACATTCAACTATATTATTTTATGCGGGTTTCTATCTCACCTTTCTCCATGAACATAATTAGAATGCTCAGAGACATTAAATATTCTGCTGAACCACCACTTTCAGGATTTGCCTGCTTTATCTCTAATCGATACCCTTGCAGATTAAAATTAGGATTATAGTTCTCAAAGCATGGCAAGACAAAGCTAACCCATAAATTCTAAGTAATCTGAACCAGACAAAACTAATGCAAGGTAGAAAATCTGCTACAGAGGTTCGTATGTTGGCAACATACATATTTTTCCTTGCTTGTGTTAATCAATATGGCTGAAGGAGGAGTATCATTCTACTGCAGAATGGAAGCAAACAGTCAAAGCTGTTCTTTGACATATTAGTGTCCCCAGCGTATCTAGATTTGCCATACACTCTCAGCCATAGTATTCTTTGCTACTAGTACAGTTTCCTGGATACAAGGATTCTATAATACTTAATTTGAAACAAGGATCTTATTGTGAAGTTCAAGTTATAACTCATAACTAAAGCAGGGGATACTTACTAGAATCAATTTTCTTTAGACACCAACTGATACAAAATACTATTGAATAACTAGATACTGCTTGATATGGATGGCTCAGCAAAAGAAATGTTTTAATAATGTTTACTAACTTTATAAACTGAAAACAGAGATGATAGGGTATTATTTGACATTTTGTTTTTGCCAAAGATCAGATTTTATAGCACTTGTCTTCAACAGCACATTAAATGACAATTTTTGGAGTTAGTACCTCCTAAACCTCCATCTGTTTACAGATCAACTTGAAGAAGGAAAAAGAGTAAGCTCCTAAACATTGGAATATGTCAATGGAGAGCTGGAATGTATGGAGTTCTGCCTGGAGATTGATAAGGAGCCAACTGAGAGCTTATAGGTAAGGATTAAAGGGAGTGCAGGGACAGATGACATCACAGTGGAGGTCTGCTACAGGCTGCCTAATCAAGAAGGTCCAGAGGAGGACCACAAGAACAATCAGAGGAATGGAGCACCTCTCCTATAAAGACAGGCTGAGAGAGTTGGGTCTGTTTAGCCCAGAGAAGAGAAGGCCTCAGGGAGACCTTACAGCCGCCTTCCAGTACTTAAAGGAGGATTACAGCAAGGCTGGAGAAGGACTTTTTACAAGGGCATGTAGTAATAGGACACTCTCTTATGAAAGAGAGTAGCTTTAGACGGGATACTAAGTGGAAATTCTTCACTACAAGGGTGGTGAGGCACTGGAGCAGGTTGTCCAGAGAAGATGTGGATGCCTCATCCCTGGAAGTGTTCAGGGCCAGGTTGGATGAAGCTCTAAGCAACCTGGTCTAGTGAAAGATGACCCTGCCCATCCCAGGTGATTTGAAACTAGGTGATCCCTTCCAACCCAAACTGTTCTATGATTCTAAGATCTTTCATTGATTTTTTAATTATTAGATCTTGTCTCACAAGCCTGAATAACATTTAAATGAAAAAAAAAAATTAGAAAGAAAGCAGTAGGTCTTACATATTCCAATTTGAACAGGTCTATATGAAAAAAACAGAGTGGAGGCTTTTTGGAAAGCATATTATGAGTTTCCCAGGTTTGTGATTTAAGATTTGGGGCCTACATTTTATGCTGCATTTTATTCTGCAGCTGCTGCTTTCTGCACAGCATCTTCCTAACTAATTTTACTTAGCATGAGCTGAGACTTTTCCTGCAGTAAATTTCCCTTCCCCTATATTCTTAACTTTGATGTCCACTTTGTAGTATCCTAGAAAGTTTTTCATAGTCATCTTTTAGCAGCACAAATCAGTACTGCAGTAGGCTGCAGTGATCAAAGCAGTGTTTCTGCATGATAGCAAGTAATAAAACAAGAGGAGAAGAAGACTGGAAATATTAATCAAATTGGACATTTGCACTGCAGATTACTGAGACCCTGGAAAAATCTTCAAAGGAGGAATACAGCTTTTTCCCTAGAAAATCAGTTTCCTTAACTGGTCAGAACGATCAAGATAAAAAAACCCACTGCTTACTCACATAGCTCATGAATGAGAAGTGAAATGCATGGACTTAAAATGCAGCCCAGTGCTACCTAGATGCTCACTGGTCTGTCATCCTCAAAGGCACAGGAGGCATTCAAGTGACTTTGCACAGATTCTGCTGCATGGGTCCTGGGGAGGTCAGTTTTGGCAGGTGGCAGCATTGAGACTGCAGCACATGGAAACAGAATGTAATATATTCCTCCCATGTTGTCTAATTCAAGATGGACTACACTCTTGAACAGTTGTAGGCAACCCACTGAATGTGAGGTGGTTACATGCATGGCTGTTCACTGTTGGTCACCAGCTGCTTGTTTAAGAAGTCCTCTTAGTTACTTCTGACTTTCAATCTCTACTCTATGTTATTTTTCACTTTTACTAATGATTTCCATACAGTGAGGAAGAGGGAGGCATCTTTTATTATTTCTTATTTATATATATGCTGTCTGTTGTGTGATTAATTAATACTGCAGTGGTTGGAAGACTACTGCAATTGCTATGTATCAAATAGGATTTACATTTAAATATTAGTCATATTTAAGCTCTGTGTTTTCTAAGGATTGTATTTCCTTTTTCTAGTAAAGAGTTAAAGTAAAAAACCCATATCACTTCTGAATCCAGTATTTTTATCAACATCTTATCAAGGAAGAAGATTATCCTGCAGGTTTATGATCTTCTTGTCTCTAACAGGTATCACTCATGCATTCATAGTCTTGCACAAGAATATCTTGAGTCAGATGAAGTAAGAAGCCTCCCAGCAACTGGAATCTGAGCTTGGCAGAAAAGCAGAAATGACTTGCCTTGCCAGTGTCACATTGATCAGGGTTTCTAACAAGCTGGGGTGAAGTATGACCTTCTGCAAGTCACTGGAAAGGCCATTCAGCCTCAGATGCAACTTCTCTCTGTACAGCAAATTTTATGAGCAACCCCCATAATGCATGCAATAAAAGCATTATTTTAAATAAGAATGTTGAAGGACAGCATCATTGCTCTAATCTCAGTTTTGATGCCTGAAAAGATAACAGAAAACTCCCTGCAGACAGACCAGGGAGCTCAGTGTTCCATTGTCAACAATATCAAATTACAAAAATTGCCAAAATCTCAATTTGTTAGGAAACATGGATGCACTTCAGTTACAGCACTCTTCTCCTCATGTTTGTTTGGAGCTGTGCCTTAAAGCTAGTTGGCCTATCTTGTTGGTTTAATAAAAAATGCTGGCATTTGATGTTCACTTTGCAATTGCTGAAGGAACTGGTGCCAGCAACTAATGCTTTCCATATCAGAGCAGATACGACCAGCAGTGTTTGTTGTTTCAATAGCCTCAGAGCAAGAGTGATCAAGGCCAGTGACACGGAGTCAATTCCCTGTGTCCCTCTCAAGGGACATAATGAAATGTCTATGTGAAGGGAGATTACAGATGAAGATTGTTTTGGTTCTTTACAGAAGATGTACGGGCGGGATTAATTTCACATAACTTTGGATACCACTAGGCACCCACCTTCATCCAGAATCTATCTGTACCAGAATGCACTTGTCTTTTGTAATACAGAGCCTAATGCACCTGGCCTATTCTAATCAGTTGACTCAGAAAGAGACAAGGTGTTTTCACAGTGCCTCTTTCTCCCTGCATCTCCACAAATTAAGAAGGGACTCCATGTGAAGGTTTGATGCTGTTATCAATGCTGTATGCCATTTGAGGTGTTCCAGGCAATGATTCTCACTGACACACACCTCCTACTCCAAAAAGATACAGCTACATAGTAGGTCCTGTGTCACACCTGCTAGACCCATCTGGCCTCTCAAAAGGTTCCAGATGCCTATGGATTGGGAAAATGAATACAGACCCAGGTGTCTACATTTAATCAGATGGACCCCATTCTCATGGTCTGTCTAAACAACCATGTTTTTAGTCACAAATTTCAAATCCACATGGAAAGGACTTGGTATATGGAGCACTTCCTAGGTCTGTGGTTTATGCAAAAAATGTAACTGCTAAAGAAGTGAAGAAAGTTTTCTTCAACAGGAAGAGAGAACAACTGAGATCCACCTCTCTGTCTTGGCAGAAAGGAGGATAATGAGGAAGCACAACAGCTCCTTTACCCCTTTCCACCACTGTCTGCCCTTATTCAGGGGCACAAGGAGGCACAGATCACATGTGTTCCTCAACAATATGAGTTGGTGACTTTATGGTGCAAGAACACTTGCAGCAGAATCTACATCAGCACATTCTCTAAGAAGGACTGCAGAAAAACCAAAGTTGGTTTGTACAAGTCCCTCATAATTGTAATGTGTGAGCATTTCAGCACAGTTAATGGGCTTATCTTTACAACATTTCCATAAGGTAGGAAACCATCTATGAGATAACTCCAGTGTTTTCCTGTCTCTTTCATTACAGGCATCTATTGCTGTAAAATTATCAGAGATATCAGCACAAGCCCTGAAAACAGGAACCATCCACGTATTCAAGAAACTGCCTGAATACTCACACTGTTCAAGAGAGGACCTCAGAGCAGATTGATGCTTTAGAGAAAAATAAGTACAAACTGAACCGAACCAAATCACTACATTACATCACACTCCATGTTAGAACTCAACATGAACAGCTACAAAGATTCATAATTAATCAAGTGGTTAAAAAAGTAGATATATACTAGGTTAAGTAATAGTTTTTTGACAGGTGGATTTATTAATTACAACAGAAGAGGGATCAATCTACATTTATAACCTGTGTCAATTTTAGCAAGCATTAAAATCAAAGCTGAGATCACACTGACTGTAACAGCAGGGTTAAAATCATTCAGTGTCAATTTCAGTATGATAATTGTGACTAATGTTAACTAAATACTATATTATATCAATCTAAATATAGATCCTGAGTTACTAGAAGATGCTCACAAACTAGCCACCAAAAGCGAGGGAGAAATTTGTCTGTCATTTCTGTTTGTACACTGATTTGCCAGCCTGTCACTCACCACAGATGGACAGACAACTTCCTCATCAGGGAGCTGGTAGGTGCACTCCATTTTTAAAAGTTGGGGTTTTTTTTGCCGAATTTGGAAGCAGCACCAAACACAGACTACAAAGAGTCTTAAATGTATGCACGATTTTGCTTCAGATCTGAGGAGTGCAAAATCTGTGATGACACAGGAATGTTGTACGCTGGCAGAACAGAAAGGATTCATCTCTGCGCTTGCTTGTAGGAATTTACTGAGGTAAATTAGCTACTGAAAGGCCTCTTGGTTTTTCCCTGAGTGTACAAAAACTTGCAAAAAAGCATGAGGAAAAAAACAGAAATTACTAGAACTCAAATTTAATAGTTAAGAAAAAAAGAAATACTTCCCTTGATTTACTGTAGTAGTCATGAGTACAAGATTTCCTCTAACAATAATCGGCCACTAGCCAGCATTTAATAATATAAAAAAAACTACTGAAAATTATCAATAAAATAAAATATTGGAGAGATTTGACCTTGTCAGATAACTAAAAGTTATTTTAGTTTGGATACCTATTAAAACAGTCACCAGATCAGACATAAAAGGGATCTAGGCAAAGACTGTAGAATTTGAATTAATTAACCTCCCCTTTTTTTATTCCTTTTCTCAGATTATGACGTCTCATTATTTAGAAACTCCAGAAAGGAGACTGATACATTTCTTGCATTCTTTACAAAATCACTCTTTTTATGTATCACTATGTTCTTCATCTAGATATAGAAACCTGTCATTATCTTGCAAAAAGACATAGAGCCTTTTGGAAAAGGAAATTCTATTTGAAAGAAATAAAATATAACTTCAGAATTAATAGACACCTAGCCAAACACATATTAATACACATCTATCTATAGGCAGTACGATTTTGAACACGTATTAACAAAATCAAATGACAGTATAAGTTTTCCTTATCACACACGGTAATTTTTAAGTTTTGTGACTGAAGATTTTTAGCATTTTATCCAAGTATTGAACAGAATATAATTTTCAGCTCCAACCTCCACAGTTTATTTATTGTCCTAGCTACTTGTATCACTGAATGCAGCACTTGCATGTCAAATTCAGAATATAACAGGGTAATGCAATGCAAATACTCCTGCCCTAAAAGCCAAACGGCACAATTCAGTTACAAAGAAAGGTAAATGAGAATTGCAGAGGAGTCTTTCTGCATCTTAGGTTACATGACTTATTGTAGATGCAGGCAGCCATATTACAAACTGATCATGATCTATTTAAAATTTTGGTAGGGCTGTGGGTTTGAGAATTTTTCCATTTACCTACTGGTAAATTTTGCAAACTCCTACCGGTAGGTTGTTCCAGAAACTCATCGTTTTGGAAGTTAGACATGTTCCCATCTCCAGCATCAATTTATTCATTACCAGCTTACACCGCCTTATGCTTTCTTTTCTCCTATAATCCAACTGAAACCAATGAGATGAGTCAAATAAACAAAGCAAATTGGAAGTTTTTCAAATAACTTGTTCTTAAACCCCTTGGGTAGATATTTAAATATTTCCCAAGCACTGAACACCTATTCAAATTATTTTTGACAGGCTATTGGTGATTGGACTTGTGCCAAAACACAAGAATAAAGGCCTAATATTTAATGTTGTAAGGGTGATAATTCTGTAAATACAATCTCACAAAAATGAAAAGAAAGCAAGCAAATGTTTTACCAATTTAATTCCAATAGTACTATGCCTCTTAACAAAAGATAATCACAGCAAGTGCTTTGAAACACATTTCTTATTACCACATAAGATGCGCTTTACAGAATTATGGCTGGAAGGGACCATTAAATCATTTGTATAACACTGTATGCAGACCAACTTCCTGGCATATCCAAGATCATAAATTCACCTAATTACTGCTGCATTAAGCCTCAGCAATGGCACATGGCTAATACACATCTCCAAGGGTGACACCCAACTCTGCTCAGAAATGTCCGGAAACGGGGAATACAGCACTGGCCTTCCACATTTGCGCTGGGAGTTAAACTGAAAAAGTACTTTAATTATATTTTGAAGGGTCTCACCTCAGCTCACTGCTTAAAAATTAAAAGAACACTACTTTCATAGTTCAGCTTCTATTTCAAGGTCATTCTCCACTTTGAATCCTCCTGCAGTAAAATACCTGGTTACAGAAAAGTTTCTGCCTGTGTGTTTCAACTTCACAAACTCACTGCTCCACTGTTTCCATATCTAAGGTCACTTACACACTTTTCACCCCAGGCTTGCACTGGACATTCACGGAAAGAAAGCCACGCAATCTAGTGCAAAGTGCAGTTTCACTCTCAAGTCACTGGTAATCATTCAAGATCTTTATGTTCTGACATGTATTCATTCTTCCAGGATTTTGCTGCACTAAAGTGAATTTTGCTTGAACCAATTCAGTTAACAGGTCACTGTATTGGACAGTTTTACATAACCATTATCTATCATTTCACCAGTTGTTATTCTCTCTGCTCCCCAAAACAGATTAATCATTTGCAGAAAGTGAAATCATCATCTCTTTTTTGGGACCAGATTCTACTACCAGATTCTTACTCAGTCTTAGACTGTCTTTAAGGACACTGGTTGCTGTTCACAATAACATGCTATATTGTGCAAATAAGTCTGGCAGAGTCTGGACCTCAAAATGGAAACATGACTTGCTTTTATTTTTTCCAAGTCATTCCATTTCTAGCATTCCATTTCTCACCTGTATCTCTCAAATCAACAGAGACCGACAAAGTTCAGGAAAAAAAAATAATGTCTAACTGTTCACTTTGATTCACTGAAGCCCAGTATAATAAGCTGATGCAAAACTATGCTATAAACACTGCACAAAACACTAACAGTGTGGGTATAAGTGTGCATGACTAAATTTTTTTTTTTTGGAAGCTATAGTTCTATCAATTTCTACCACACACTTCCAAATAGATGCAATTGTTTTCATAACTGACAATAGATATTTAAACCAAGGAAATTTATTACCCCCCTTCAGAGATACTTTTATCTTTCTAGTCCAGACAAAAAACCAAACAAACAAAACAAAAAACAACAACAAAACCACCTTCTATTGAGGGACAAAAATACAAAAAAAACCCACCCCCAACAATCCTGTCCTTTGAAAAGCAACATGCTGCCAGTTTCACAGTTAAAATATATCACCCTTCAATGAAAAATGCATGTTAATATGCACACAGTCTTTGAATAGCTCAGGAAGGTGGTTACTGACTGGAATACTGTCCCTGAGTCAACTCTAACACTTTGATTAGGAAGGATATTGTGCTTCTGAATGACTTCCTATATAAGCTGCTTGTCACACTGTAGAGGAAGCCAGAGGAGAGAAATACTCTTACTACCAGCTAAGATCTGAACAACCAACCACTCACACCCAGAAATATGTGATGGTGGAAATCTTTCCAGTATACTTCAGACAATATTCTAATATATTACAGCGGCGAAGTTGTTTGCAATTCTTCAATCAAATTGTATCTTTTCCCAGGAAACATTTACAGTCATTATCTGAATATTTAGGTTACAGTTTTCAAAATTTATAGCTTACAATCACAGTGGGCTGTGGATTACAGTTCTGTTTTATTCTATGCTATTTCCTATGGTCTAAATACCACTGATAATTCAATTAAATCACATGGTCATTTACACAAGAAAGGAAATAGTAGGGCATAACAGATTTCCACATTCAAATTTTTCTCATTCATCTGCTTAAAGAAGAAAGAAAAATTATCTGTAGTATTTACCTGTAGAAGGCTGGAGGAGCAGCTTCCCTCATCCCAAAGCTGCCCTGATCGTTTTCAAGGTAATAGGGTACCTGTTGGCCATGATGATGGATGAAGGGTGAGAGCTGGGGTGCCGTTTGCAAGAACACCACAGGGCTTGGTGGGACACTGTTCAGAGAGTGAAATCCTGCCAGACTGCTGGACCCAAAAGATTCAGAAGCAGGGGCATAACTGAGCGTAGTAGATCCGTACACTGGAGCCGTAGTACCAAAATCATAGGTGGCTCCTTCTGGGTAGTTAAAAACTCCTGGCTTGTTGGTCTCCACATACATGTCGCTGAGCGATCTTTCCAGGGGAACCTTCAGCTGAGGTCTGCTCAGTGTCTCCAGTTCAGTTCCTTGAATCTGGTGCAGCAGGGTAACTCCAGAGGTTTTGGTGTGAAGGGTCATGGTCAGTGCTAGTGGCAGTGAGCAAGGAACATATCTGCTTTTACTGTCAACAGTGAGATCGGCAGCTGGCAGTCCACCTAAAAAAAATACCAGAACTTACTCTGAGGCTCAGCAGAAATCATAATAAAGCAGCACTACACAGGTAATCCTCTAATCTCGGCAAGGAGGAGGATACAAACAAACGCAGAGTGAGCGCTGAAAATGCACATTCTCTCTCTCTTCCTCCCTCCCTCTCCCTCTCTGTAACTTTTAGGAACTCCTCATCTGCGCTAATATGCATTACTAGGTGTTGGCTGCGAGCCAGGAACTCTTGCTTTGTGCCTACGCTGGTTTAAACATCACTTCAGAAACAATTAGTTTTGGAGTTATACCAAATAATTGTCCCTCTAAATGTTACTTCGTTCTTACTAATTGTTTAATTTTTCACTTCAGGGTACAGCGCTTTGCAGCAACTAACAGGAAAGAACACTTAAATCCAACCAGGAAGAGCCGTCCAGTGTCAGGCAGATTACTGCCTCTTTTCCTCAGCAGGCTCCAATCTATCTGTGCTTATCTCTCCTCCTGTTTGATTCATTTGCATGTGTGCTAGAAATATGTAATGTGTGCATTGCAACGACCCTGGCTAGGACTATGCTGTAACCGAGATAGGGCAAAGCAGAACGTGTGTGTGCAAGTGCGCCCGTCTGTGTGTGTGTGCAACAAGCTTCAGTCAACACAGCTAGCTAACAAAACTGAAGGGTGTATGATATCTATGCAGAAGAAAAGGTTCATCATATATTTTCTTCAGCAATAGCAACTTGCAGTTTAACTAGAGTATAATGGTAGCATTAAAAAGCAGGACAAAGCACTAGACTAGCCTAGAAAATTAATTCTGCATCTTTTTAGGCAGTAAAATGATGAAAGAAACATCATTCAAATTTTGGCACAGTTAGGAAATAATTATTTGATGGCTCGATACATGAATTGAATACAGGAAATTCTTTTTCCTAGTCCTGTGAACAAAACCTCAGCAAACTTGAATTTTGAAATCAGACCAGATAATCAAATAATCTAAAATAATCAAATGGAACCAACTTTAAAATAAACTGAAATGCCTCTCAAGGTTATATTTAGAAAGAAAGAAAAAAAAAGAAAAGGAAGAACATAATGAAAAGGTGTGGCATGCATGCTTCTTCTTGCAATCTCATTCCACATAATTTTAGCTTCACACAAACCCGTTCTCCTCAACGAGCTAAATGAAAACCTCCAGAAACTGTTTCAAGCTCTCTAGCTTTATTGCCGCGGTCTGTGGTTCAGTCAATTAAATAGGTTAATGCCAACCCTAAATGCATTAATATATGGCCTCCAGTTAGTATGCTTTGAATACTAGCAAAGTCTATGCTATACTTAAACAACTCCACAGTTATTTGGCTCAATCTTCAAAAAACCCAAAAAACTGAAAAACTGAATATGTAGGTCACTAAAAGCTTCAAGCAAAGTTTACTAAAACCAGCTTTATTTTAGTAATGGTACTATATTTTCAGAACTTCTACTAAAATAGCGAAAGTTATTTATATTTGCAAGACTGTTCTGAAGCAATATACATTTGTACCTTCGTGGCGCACAGCTAAGACAGCAACACACACATAACTATGTACTTGATATATTTCCTCATCCCACCAGTCACCCTCCCTACCCTGTTCAAATTTCAGATTGCAGACTTTGATCAAAGAGATAAGCTTGTTTAAATAACACTGGACTAAACATGTTCCCAGTTAAAAAAATAATAATCAGACAATCATACCCAGCAGTTCAGAAAGTCTTCGAAGGGTTATTCTGAAAGTATGCCAGACAGTGTGAGAGAAAAAAAAAGAGTGTGTGTGCATGTTCTCTTAGAGTGGGCGACCGTGCATCTGCAGCGACTCACAAAACAGCGAGTAAGCAAAGCTCTCAGCAGGCAGGCTGCAGGGCTACACAGGCTGAAATGAATGGCAGTTACAAGTTTAACTCGGCCACTCTTACACATTTCATTTCGTGTTTTGTAACACATAGAAAAAGCACTATCGCTTGTTAAACTGCATAATCTGAGAATCAATGTGAATCTGCCTCCCATAAGTTTACACTTCTATAGTGAGCTACAAAATGGAGTTTAAATTTTTATCTAAAGCATTATCCAACATGTACGATATGTTAGAATTACTATGTTGACATGCAATAAAATGCTCCAGTATAACAGCTATGCAGAAGACGGGAGACAGAAGTGTGCAAACAGACAGTTGAGTTCTGAGTGTGTCCTGTGTGACCTTAGTGCTCCTCACATGCAATTTTTAAAAGCCTCACTCATTACTTTTGGAGCATGGTGTGTTTTCAGGGAGACAAATATTGCCAATTACCATCACATGCAAACAGCATTAAACGCACTGTAGAGTTAGCTTGAATCACCATCACTTCTGCTCCATACCATTTAAAGTAGGGACCCTATGAGCAGCTTCTCACAAGCCACAGTCCTCTCACTAAAAGGGCTCAGCAACAGATAGCTGCAGTACCCATGCAGCACACAGCCTGGGACACATTTCAAAACAAAAATGTGAGTGCTGCCAACAAGATCTTGGGGACTGGCTGAGAACCTCAGTGGTAGCATCCTGTAATGCCTGGCTTACTTTTCCTGTGGAAGAAAAGCGAGAGAGCAAGAAAGGGCAAGGGTGAGGTGGAGGGTTAGTCAAGCCAAATCCCACAAAGAAGTTGAATTTTTTATTTTTGCTATATATGGGCTTTTTAGATCTAAAAAGCTATGAAATGCAACAAATTATCAGAGGGGTTTTTTCTTGTCCTATGTGTTAAAGACTGTGCTGCTTGCTCCAAAATAACAAACACTGCTACTCCACCCTGCTTCACAGACAGCATTAGATATATCTGCATGCGGACTCACCACCCAGAAAAATGAGAACTAGGTTTCTAAAAGCTGGTATTAGTGCTTAAATGTCAGGACTTACTCTACCACCCAGTTTTATCACTCTGATCTATTACATGTCACATTTCACATGTTCCAGAATATGGAAATGTGCACAGGACATAGCAATAATATTTGGTGGTTTTTAGCATAAAGTTTATGCAAAGATTTGGTTTTGCTAAATCCCACTTCATGTATGCCTTTAAAACTATGCAGATCTCATACAGAAGGGCTTGCCTCATTCACTGGAGCGTTTTGTTTTTTTAAAATCTCATGTAGTAACAAGAGAGAGTAAATAAAAACATGAATTGGCTGCAGCACCTTCATTTCTAGCACCTTCATTCATTTCTAGACAGATGTGTTCAAAAAATACTTAGCCAATGAGAAATCTACCTTCTCAGAATGGCTAATTTCTTCACTAGTGTGCATTCAACTGCAATCAAGCTGCCCTATGTATTTCTCTGACCTTAAAAAGGGTCTAATACTGTTTTGGAGTTACTGAGCACATACGACAGGAGAAAGTCGTCTATCATAGGCAAATAAAAATAGAAAGAGAGCAACTGTTTCTACTAAGTCTGAAGATTTGCTAAATTTGTATCAGGGAAAGATTGGGGACTTTGATGTATTTCTGAAGTTTAGGAGTATACAAATAAAATTTGGCTTTGATCCATCCAGATTTATGCATACATAAGAAGGAAAGAGAATAGCATTTAATGAGTATTGAAGAAACAGGAGTGAGCAGCCCTCCGTGACTGAGGAACACTACAGACATGTTGGCAAGGAAGGTCAAAGTTGCTTCTTCATCCACAGAGGTTTTTATTAAGAATTAGTTCAGATGAAACAGTGAGGATTCAGACACTACTCTTCTCATGGTAATGAGAAACTAATAAATCAGATAGAGGCTGATTAAATCCTTTGACCCCCCCCCTTTTTAAAATGTCAACCTTTCTGTTTTCGTTTTCTAGATAGGCCTGAGTTCCAGTCCAGTGCCCAACTCAGTTTTTTCAGAGTATGGAATTTACTCTAAATTACACTAATAAAATGTTAAATGTAGTAACATGAAAACTAAATAACTAAATCACATTTCTATTTCTTTGTGCATAAGTTAGCATAACTTACAGCTGAAAAATATCTAGATATGTTTCTAAAGGCAAATTCTGCTTATTTTGATTCATGGATGAACAACTTGCTTCTAGTTTACTTTTTAATTATTTGTTGTCAGACAACTAGACTGATCAGATTAAGTTAGGAGACTTAATCTGCTAAACTGCATAGTGCAGTTTGGCTCAGCTGGACCACCAGTCCAACACTTCAGAACTAGAACATCGCTTAAAAAACCCTGAAAGTAACCTCCTCCCACTGATGGCAAACACCATGGCACCAGCAAAGTGGTCTCAGAAACAGAAAAAAAGGAGAAGAACAGATACTAAAAAATACAGAAAATATTACTTTAACTTATCCCAATAACTGGAAGTAAATTGGGGAACTCCCAGTACCATGAGCATCAGCAGTTTTCTATTGACTACAAATCCTGAAAGCCAGTCAGGGCTGTAACAAAATTAGTTCAGTTTATAGGAAGGAATGAAGAAAAAAAAAAAAGTTAAGGAGGAAGAAACAGACTGAACATATTTTGCATTTTGGACAAGATAAAACAGTAGTTTGAGGGAAAAGAAGATGAAAAAAAATTACTCTACAAAGATTATTAAAATTACAGGAAACTTTAAAGATAGCAAAACTCCATCCTATAACAGGCATTTTTCAGCACTAGCTTTAGCAAGTATTGCAACAAAAACTGGTAAACTCAGAACTCAGAACACATACTATAAATTTTCCATAAACCTGCTGACAGCGAGAGACCATAAACTTTGTCGCTTCGGTTCCATAGCTATAAAGATAGAAGCTTTTTTTAGCTGCTGCAATTAAAGAAGACTCTATTGCACATAGCAGGAGGAACATTATGTTTTTCCAAGATTCCACAGTACCATCACAGAGAAATTGTGTTGACTTTAGTCCAGTGAGGAAACTCCTCAAGATAGATAGCTGGAGAACAGCACCATCTACCCCACAGCTTTATAAATCTCTGGAAAAAAAAAATAAAATAATTTAAAGCCCTTGTCACCACTAGACAAGCAAGAGGCATGCTTAAAAATTCCTCAGGCTCTAAGGACAGGTAAGCACTTCATGCTGGTTTGGGGAGTTTTAACATTTTAAGTTTTATAAGTTGATATGAAGATTTATTTTTTTTTCCTCAGCCCTCAAAAAACTTATCAAAAGTAGGCATGGCAACAAAAGGCTAGACCTAAGATTTCTAATCTTACGTTTTTTGGGTTGGTTTGCTTTACTGATATAAGGGGAGCTTCTGCTTTTGCATGTCAGATGTGAGTAGGGACTTTGAAAACATTTGGTCAAAATAGTTCTTATTCCAAACAGGGAACTATGGAATACAATTACTCCACACATATATTTGTCAATTTACAACATTTAAATATATCTTCAATTTTACCTATATTTTCTGTGAAAGACCTGTCATCTACTTTGAATTATCTGTGTAAACAAAAAAATGAGCTCGGATGTCAGTACAGCTTTTTGGTAAAGTATTT
The DNA here is from genome assembly GCA_013396735.1 of Grallaria varia. Lineage (NCBI taxonomy): Eukaryota > Metazoa > Chordata > Aves > Passeriformes > Formicariidae > Grallaria > Grallaria varia. The sequence continues at coordinate 600,523 of VWZG01010827.1, forward strand.
GATGCTTTAAATTTTAAGACTTTGTTTACAGCTATTTGTGATACTATAAGATTTTAGCCATTCAGGTGGAAATTTCGTGTGTCAGTGATAAGATCAGAGATAATAATTTGGAAGTATCTGAGCCAATTGGAAGGAATTTTTCTGCTTTTCCATCCTTAGCGATTTCTAGAAACTCTTTTGAAACAAGAAACTGTTTTACTGCAGCAAATGAGGAGTCTGGAGCAGGAACTTTGAACCTGGCAGGGAGCTGAAACTGTGTCACAGAACTGCCTTTTGCTATTCCTCTGAAACTTCATCCACACTTGGCCAATTTTTCTACTGTTGAAAAAATTGTAAGCTTTTTAGGGTTAAGATTTTTAAAAGCTCTTCCCTGGCTGAGCCTGCCCTCTCCTCTTGCAGATCTTAGTCCTGATTCAACTGGGCACAAAACTTCCCAAAAGAGAGAATGACATGCTAAAGTACAAACTAGTATAGAGAGAGAAAATTTTCCCCTTTCATTACTCTTCTGGGGCAGAGAAAGGGTCTGGGCTTAAATGCAGATTATTGTGTCAGTTATAAGACTGAATTTCCTGAAACCAAAATGGGACACCATCTCCCTTTTCAATTTGGCAATAGAAAACAGCATGTAGAAATGTACTCCTTTCTAAAGGAGTAGAAGACATGCTGTAATACAACAAGCCTGTGCATTTTTTCAGTTTTTTGCACCTAAGATGGGAGATGATAAGATTAAATAATTCTGCCCAACTCATACAGAATGACTAACTACATACATAAAAATGGGCCAAAATACCTGAGTACTCTGGAAAAACTCAAAAGATATTAGCAAATACTGATGTTTCAAAGAGTCAGGAGATGTTTTCACAGATGCAGAAAAACAGAAGGAAAAAGATAATTCTCTGCTTTCCTACACAAAAATGTTAACCCCTTGTGAACAAGATGCTCATTGGTAGAAAAACAACAATACCAGGATTTAAGGTTAAGCAACATTACCTGCTTAAATACAAACACAACATCCTAAGAGAACACTTCTCACGGATCTAGTTTCATATAAAACCAAGAATGAGCTCTGAAATGAAAATGGGAGCTTAGTATCCCATCCTAACCGTGATTTTTTTCTGCTTATATCAGATAAAAATTTAATGTAGGTGGGTTTCACATCTGGTAATCTCCAGCCAACTGGGACATACCGAGTTACTCAGGAATGTTGATAAATGATGAAAAGTGGATTGGTGAGCACTTCTGCCAGTTCCCTCAATACCCTAGGGTGGAGCCCCACAGACGCGTGTGTCTACAAAGGGCAGCAGGTTGCTGGCCAATTCCTCTTGGATTATAGCTGCTTCATTCTGCTCCCCATGCCTGTCTTTCAGCTCAAGGGGCTGACTAACCTGAGGACAACTGTGTAATACTGAAGACAACTTACTATTAAAGACTGAGGCAAAGAAAGCGTTAGGTTACCCAACCTTTCCCTCAACCTTTGTCACTTTGTTTCCTCCCTACATCCAAAAAAAGAAGATCCCTCTTTTTATTGCTAATGTATTTATAGATATATCTTTTATAGTCATTCATGGCAGCAGACAGATTAAACTCTGCTTGGGCTTTGGCCCTTCTCATTTTCTCCCTGCATAACCTCATGACATCTTTGTAGTTCTCCTGAGGTCCAGAGACTCCAAGCTGGTCAGAATATATAAAGACAGCCTCAGGTAGCAGAGCCTTCTCCACTTGTAAAAAAAAAAAGGCTCAGTGAAACCTTATTGCTATCTAGAACCATCTGAGCAGAGAACACAGAAAATACAAACACCTGGAGGCGCACAGAGACAGTCCAAGGGGCAGTAGGACACAAGCTGGACTATGCGATATTCTGATTAGAAAATAAGTATAATTTTTTTACCTTAAGAATGGTTAAATACTGGAAGAGACTGTCCAGAGATGCTGGAACTCCCTGTCCTTGGAGGATGAGACTCAACTTTGAGTTCAAGACTCAATTGAACAAGGCCCTGAGTAGCCTCATTTAAGCCTTTTTGAGCAGGGGTTTGGACTGGCTGATACCTTGACATTCCTTCCAATTTGTTCTCTGATTCTATGCACCTAATACACAGAAATGCAATACAATACCCAGAAGAGATTAATTACTTGGATGATGATAGTCTAGTTCCCTTTTCCACAGTTGCCTGACTTCAAGATCTCATACATTTCATGGTTTTAACTTTTCTGCTGTTCTTTCATCAAGACGTCTGCGTTTTTCAATTGGTCTGCTATTACCCCTAAATTAGTCAGGAATTAAGGAAGGTTTGCCAATGGAGATTGCCAAATTAGACCTTCCCCTCAATTTATCTCCTTACTGGCCTGAAAACTGTATTAATTTCAATTCCCTATAATAATTTGAGTTAGGAAGAAAAAAATTCTGTTGGCCTTACCATACCTTCTCAGCATTTCTGTAAACTACTCCAGTCCTTACCCAAAATATCTTTGCTGTCCATTGCCTCAGTAATGGGTCCTGTTCTCAGTAGTCAACGACACACCTATATTTGAACACGCACTGAAACAGCAGCGATAAATAATCAGCCATCTTTTGTGGCTTCCACAAAACAAAATCAGCTGCCTTTTTTCATGGAGATGGCTGTCTCCATCGAAAGACTCATTCCAAAGTATCATTATGGACCTAGTTCCCTGTGTCAATGTATTTCCATACATATATATGAAGCAGGGGTACGTACAATAAAGTGACGAGAGTGTCCAAGTGTTTAGAAAATAGAGTCTAACCCCAAAACAGAAGAAAGCATAAAATCAATCTTATGACATCACATGAGGTTCTCCACTCATTACTCTTCAGTAATGGTGTACAAATATATTACATTTGGTTTTAACACTTACACATTCACATTTCCTTCCTAGAAGCTAATCCTCCAGTTGAAAGGTCTTTGTGATGACGTTAACTCTGTCACCTAAAGCAGTTATACTTATTGTGACCCGAGATAACTTTTCACCCAATGGCTTGAAAAAGTCCCAGTTCTTTCAGCATCCCATTTTTATCTACCAGATGCTGGTAGCAGAAGTCCCTCTGAGTGGTTCATTGCTGCCACTGGTCATCCATCTGGCACTAACTCTAGAAAAGCACAATCAGACAGCAAGTGTTCACTAAGAATTATCATGTCTCGCAGGGAAAGAACTGGTTGAATTGTCCTGTAGAGATCCCAAGCCAAACAGCAAATTCAATATCCTAGAGAGAAAGTGTAGGGAAAACATTGTGAATTAATTCAACAAGCCTTTGTAACCCAGATCTGTGTCATCATGGTACACATCATGGTGTACTTTTTTTAATTCTCTCTTACCAATTGTTACACACCAAATCAGTGATTATGGGGTCAGAACTACCTTGTGGGGGTGTATGTGTGTGTGGAGGGGGAAGGGATGGGTCAAACTTCATAGAGGTTGGGTGGCATCATACCCCTCATGGCAGCCCCTGGAGCCCACACGGAGCAGCTCCCAGTCACAAACAGCCTGAGAAAACTGTAACACCCCACAGCTCCCGGAGCCCCTGACCCAGCTCGGATTGTCAGGGACGGTGAGAACTGCACCTCACCCTGGCCTGGGACCACAGAGTGGCCAGTGGGTCAGAGGTCCCACCTGGGGTTGGTTTGGCTGTAGAGATCAGAACAGATAAAACCAGAGGCTTCGAGGTGTCAGATGTCATGGCCCTGCCACCTGGACTTGTGAGAAGCTGGTCTGCCACAAAGTCTCACTAGTAGCTATTTCTCTCTCTTTCTCCTTCTCTCTCTTCTTGCTCACTGTGCCTCTTCTTCTTTGTTCCTTTCTTGATGCTTTGGATGACTCGGAGCCGGAGAGATTGGATTTGACTTAAGTGTGGTGGATTGATTGAATATTGACTTGGGTGTTGTAGATTAATATGTGCTGAGCTGCTCTTGTGGTGGAACATTTTGTCTAGTTTGTGTAGTGCTCTTTTTGAACCTTTGCCAAGTTCCCATACTTTCTCCTCTAAATTAATAAAGAAACCCCTTGAGAACAAGTCCATGGCTTGTTCTCTTGATATTACTTTGAGGTATTAGAGAACCGTGTGTATATATATATATAATATATATAGATAGATATATAGATAGATATATAGATAGATATATAGATAGATATATAGATAGATATATAGATAGATATATAGATAGATATATAGATAGATATATAGATAGATATATAGATAGATATATAGATAGATATATAGATAGATATATAGATAGATATATAGATAGATATATAGATAGATATATAGATAGATATATAGATAGATATATAGATAGATATATAGATAGATATATAGATAGATATATAGATAGATATATAGATAGATATATAGATAGATATTTATACATATATATATATATTTACTTTTTAAAGTAAAACTCCTAGCTGAGCTCATGACACCACAGCTCAGGGGCTGGAGTGTTACACCAATTAACAAAATATTTCTAATTCTAACAAAAATTCAGTTCTTCTACAAAAGTGGTCTCAATAAGAGGTTCCCTCAGAAGATACGATTCCATTTAAGCAGCAGAAATATGCCATCTATAGTCAAACACGCATTTTGGAGTTAATTTGTTGCTTTTTGCAGAGCAGTTATGGTGAAGACATGCAGGACCAGAAAGATCTTGAAATTAATCCTTATAAGGCATTTTCTGATATGTTTACATTTTTTATTTGGACAAGTAGCAGGGATTGTATTAAATATATAGACCTAAATAAGGCTGTGTTGTATATCTTCTATGATAATTTGAATCAGTCGCTGTCTTCGGAGGAACTGATCATATTGAGGTAAGTTATGAGTTTAAGTGCTTTCCTGGATCAGGGCCTAAGTCTCTGATGCTCACACACACACACATCTCTCCAACCATCAGAAAAGTCAAAAATTAAGTTGCTGAGGTTATATCTTATTCTTTGGGAATAACTTGAAAGCTTTAAAAAATTCTGTTTCTGTGATACAACATATCCTCCTTACTCTGGAGAATTTTAAAAACTGACTTAACAAGTCTATAAGCATGGTCAGTGGAATCTGAACCAAACACCAGTGCAAAACATTCAGTTCTATAGGGATTGTTATCTGTACTCAGGAGCACCTAAGATCACCATCAGAAATCAGGTTCTCGTTGTGCTTAGTACAATGTATACTTAGAACAAAGAATGTTTACTTAATAGCCCAGATTTAAATATCCTGTTCTTACTAGTGACTGAAAAGAGCACCCTTACAAAACAGGTGTCTCCATTTCTTCGCAAAATTCAAATTGACCTGATAACGTTTCTCCAGCTTCCAAATCAAGGTTGCATTGTTAAATAAAACAAGTCTGTTTTCTAAACTCTAAATATAAAATCTTTAGATCAAGCTATCAAACAATTCAACATTTGCAAATACAAGAAACCTGTACAGAACTAATGAATTAGCACTAACAGCAAATGGTCAAAAAATCAGGGAGTTACAAGGTCTGCACAGGATAGTCATGAACTAACCACAACGTAACTGGAGCACCAATGTATGCTACAGCTGCTGAAGCCTTCAGTTCTTACCAGAACTGTCACATGCAACAACAAAATCAACTTCAGCGTTGTCTAACCAGTGTCAAACAGAATATGGTGACACAGTCACCAGCGGTACACAATCTCAAAAAAAAAAAGAAAAAAAAAGAACCCAGTGTAGGGAAAAACCTAGGCTTTTCGTTGGAGAAAGCTTTCAAAGTCACTTCTATGCTTCTGTAGAAAGACAAAAATGCATTGTCATCTGTCAAGCGGAACAAATAGGACCTTAGTGATTCAGTAACAGTTGCACTCCTGGCAGATATTAGCTTGTTTAAGGCAGGGAAGATCAAAGGAAGTAACTGGATGCCAACAGAAGGGAGAAAAAAAAAAGGTCAAAGTTATTTATTATTTCAGTATTCCCCTATCTTTATTTGTTCTTCCACCATTTTCATTGTTTTGTGCAACAAGATGGAGATTTTCCTGAAACACAGTAGTCAATAATTCAGTGCAATGGTTCTTTTGCAATACAGGCTCTTCTGTAAGTTCAGAAGTCCATCAGAGCAACAGGGTTCCTACCCATAAGGGTGTGTGAAATGTACAGTTCCACACACTCATTTAGCACAATAGTCTTCAAGCCACAGAAGTTATTATTAGTGGTTTAGAACACCAGAAAGAATGAACAGTAATCATTGGCATTAGAAATGTCAGATAAAAGAATATTTATATTTGATCTTATTTCGAACTACAGGAAAGCCAGAATTAATATTAACTATTTGCCATTTTTCCAGGGATGTGAGATTACAACTGCAAAACCTTTAAAAACTGCAAATACTGCTTTCCACAGAGTTTTTGCACCTGTGGTAAATGAATTTAAATTTTTAAGTTATTTTTTTTCCCTGAAGAAAGACCAATAAATTTAATTTCTTATTGTGCAACTGAGATACAGGATTATTCCTAATAATTCCTAAGTGAGATCCTGCCATAGTCAAAATCTCAGCAATGCATCATTTGTACAACACAGCAGAGAGAATGGGCAGACTTGTACTATGCAAAGACAACTGATAAATAGACTTCCAAGTCACATTTACATGACTCGACTCTGAAATGTGGAAAAAGGCTGCTGCTGGCACAGTGCCATGCTCTAGATGATTCACCTGTCCCACAGACAGCATATTGCTAATACACTTACATTGTTTTCTATAGCAAGTTACTATCTTTGTACTGTGTCATATATGAACTAATTCACACAGTGATGTTGCATGATTCTTTCTACCACATTTCTTCAAATAGGATAAGTATGCTTAGAAAGGCCTCTTAACAAGAAATAAAAATGCTCAGTACTGTAGATCCTATTGATTCTTCTCCCTTGAGTACAAATAGTCCTGGCATCATTAGAGCTATATGGACTGGTGACACATTACAGCCCAGAATCAATGTAGTGACTTTGTGAAAGGCACCGGGAGGGCTGGAGCTCCTACAAGGTGGTTCACATGCAGAGGCCAGTGTCAGCCACCCTCATCAGAGGTCAGTGAGCAATGAAGGGGTGACAGTGGAGATGCTGAAAACATCATCCTCAGGAAAGTACTGCCTTTAGTAAGCTACAGGTCAGCAAAGCTCAAGACTGTTTCTTTTCTAGTGAGAACAGGACATACCTGCAGAGTCTCTGCAATTGTACTATTAACTACTGTAATATTCCACAAGATAAGTTTGGCATGTGCCAAACAGCACTACTCCAAACTATTCCTGAGCTTGAAATGTTAAAAATTACAGAACCATTACTACTATTTATTTTGCATCCATCCACCACTTTGTGGAAACTATTAGCACAGTTCCAACCTATTCCAGGCCAATTGGTCCAGCAGCCTAGGAATAATCTTGGGTGTATTTGATTTATGTTTACAGCTAAAGCTCCTGGCTTTTAAGTTTGTTCCAAAAGACTGACTTGCAATCTTCCTGTTAGGTGACAAAATTCGAGAGCTATGCAGACTGCTTAAAGCCTGGGCATGCCTCACTCCCAGAAGCTTCAGCATGACTTGAGTATACATGGTGAGGCATTGGGCATTTCTGACCTGAAATTATCAAGTGAGCATTTGAAAGGAAACATGTCTGCTTCAGTGTTCAGGGAATTCACCTTCCTGAAAGCCAGCCTGTAAAGTCAATCTTTCGTGCTTGTCACGGTTTTAAAAAGAACAGTATTGCCATACAGCTCAAGAGATTTAGCAGTGATCTGTCAACAAAACTGGTCAGATCCTTCCTCCTGCTTTTGCATTCCTGCCTCTTTCTATGCTTCCAATAGGAGACTGACATTAGCAAAAAGGTTTTGTTGTTTTAGAAAGGTATCATGCTGATGCAGCTCTTGAGCCAGATTAGGAGAAACTGCAGGAGCATGTGGACAGAATGAAGAGGGAGACCACTTTGTTCAGGAGGAGCAACAAGCCCTTAGATTAATTTAACAACACACTCAAGGAGACCAATCCAAAGCAGAAAGGATGTAAACTGTGAAAGGGATATTTTTCCACCATACATTAACATTGGTCATGGTGAGACAACCAAATACACCATGGATTGCATATACCTATTACACAGCTTATTTATTTTCTAGTATCTGTATTATACTATGCTGTCCTTAATAAATAATTTTGTTTTAACTAAAATTCATTATCTGCAAAAGAAAAAGTGATCTCTGCTTAAGATTGAGTAGTATTTTGCCTTTCAGAAGTTTTTATGAGGAAGTTCAGTTCATTTTTTCCACATTTCTATCCAAAAAAAAAAAAAAAACAAGAGCAAGTTAAACTACATAAGAGGAACTTTTGAATATTTGTAATTAGCCAATGTTTACAAAAATAATATAAATAACTACTACTAAAATGATTTGACTCAATTTCACAATGACACTGAGTCCAGACTTATTTTTACTAGAAGAGAAATATTTATATAAAATACATAATAAACTCTTTTTTTTTATGTGAATACACAGTTAATTTTGATAACTAAAAATTACAGGGGTTGTGACAGATCAAAAACTGTTAATTTGTAGTATTAAGAATATTAAGACTTTTTTGTTCAGTTAAATATAGTTTCACATAGGGTTTAAAAGGTTGTCAGAGACAAAATACTAGGGCTAACAGATCAGCACTTTGCTGTAATATAGCAGTAATCTGTGTATGCCTGTTTTGGTTTTTCAGAGAAAGACTGAATATCAGCAGACCAAATTACAAGAATATTTATTGTCATACTGTCATTGAGATCCTGCATCTGCTACTGAAGAAGAAAAATGCTTGTCCTTGCTTTCCATCATCTGCTGCTCATTAACCAGAAGAGTTCCATACCTGTAATATGAACTCCAGTCCACAAAATTTTCACTGCCCAGAAAGCACATGCATAGCACCCATGACAACTCACACAAATCCCAACATTTTGGCCTTCAGATACCAAAAAAGTGTTAGGATGGATTTTCTTAAGTAATCTGGATCCTGACACATAGAATACCTCAATAAAACATTTGGGAGCAGATGCAGAAGTTATGACATCCATTGAAAATTTTATCTTTCAATTTTCACAGTTCTAGTTGGGATGAAATTTAGTTTGTGTTCTTATATAAATATTTCAGTGAACCATTTTTGATAGACTGATCTGCTGACTGTCTGTGTTTGGTTCTGAAATATATTTATTGAAAAAAGGAATTAAGAGCAAGCATTGGACAGGTTTTCTCTTGAGCTTATACCATAAATTAGTTTTATCAGTTTTAGAAATGAGGCAGGAGTTAAATTAATTCCTATTATGTAATTTGACTATGCTTAGCAATGCTACAGCAGTTTCAAGTCAAGTGTAGATGCTGTGCATGCACAGAGCCTGCAATGGCTGTCAGGTTGTATTTTGGGCAATATACAAAAAAGGTAGCTTATCAGTCCACAATATATGTTGAACACTGATGACTTGTAAAGATATCTCTACCTTCACTGTGTTGAATCCATGCCCCAAAAATTTCCAGTGTATAATTTTACCAGTGAGAATTCTCATTTAATGACTTCAGACGCAGCTTAATTTTCCCAGGCAGTTCAACCCACTCTTCCCTATATAGTATTCTTAACTTGCTGTTCATTCCTCATGATCAAATAACATAAAACTCACTTTTATGCAGAAAATAAAAGCACAGTTAAAAATCTACCTCTGGTCTGTGACAAAACAAATGTATGCTGAGTGCAGACAGTTATTTTATCTGAGGTATTCAAACTGCATAAAACCACCCTTGATAAAACTAAATGGACTTTATCTAAATTTAAAAAGTAACAGACAAATTTGCATGATGATCATGACTTTGTTCTCACTTAAATCAATGAATAAATAATCCCTATAAAATTACTCATATTATCCTAAAAAAAAATTTCAACAATGCCATGTGAAAATAATACGGCCCTTCTTATTAAAATGGGGGGGAATCCACTGCTAGGGATTTCTGCTTTGAAATGTTGATTCTGAGGAGACGCAGGAGCAAATGCTGTTACATAGTCACACTGACAGAATTAGCAGTTGACTTTTGACAAAAATCTCTCACTAATTACTTAAATTTATGAATTCAAGGGGGGAAAAACATAAAAGATACTGTAGCAACAATGTCTGAATTCCAACAAAGCTGAATTAGTTTTATTTTCTCAAGTGCACAGCTTCTGCTTAGAAGGAATAAGCTGCCATTTATTTTAATCCTCCAGACATTGTCTGCAATTGTCTGCAATCACTAGGGATATGCTATAATGCTTCTCTCTATGAATGACACCTTTCACTCTCCTGGATGGAATTCCATGAAGAAAAATGTAATAATCTAACAATTTTAAACACATTCTAGATTTTACAGAGCAGCAACAAAATGTATTCACTTGCACTTCATGCTCTCTTCCTTTAACAGCAACTTCACAATCATATTTGGCAAAAACAAAACAGGCTTTCTATCAGAAGCCATCAAGTCTCAAGAAAAGATTTAGAGGCAAGAAATACCTCATCCTATAGTATTTTATTTACTTCTACTTAATTAAGTTAAAGAACATCAATCTGGACCTCATTATTTACAAAAATTTACAGCTACAAAGACTATAATAAATAAAACAGAGTCTGAAGTTCAATTAGCAAGACACAAAAATACTGATTTTAGATGGAGCCTTCAAACATATTTTTTCCAGCCTTTCTAAAAAACCCGATATGCTGATCTTGCAACAAGTCAATACACCTGGGCTATACAGAACACGAGACACAAGCAACTGAACCATTTACTTTGTATTTTAGATAAGTTACTTCGTAGCTTGATGTCACAAGCTTCCTTTCTCCTAAGCCAAAGCGGCTCCATTAACACATCCTTACTGATTGAAACTACAGCACAATCCAATTAAAGCATGAAGTACTTTCTCAAGGAAAAGGCTCACTTTGCTTAAAAACATAACCTGGAAAGAAGCAATCAAAAGAGAACACTGTGAACAATCCCACTATGAAAATTTTGATAATATAATCTCATCTCAAAGAAATGGAAGCACATCAAAACCAGCCTCCAAAAGAAGAGGTCACTGCCTTCGAGACAGAAATGGTGCAGCAATTTTGATAAAAATTGAAGCCTGATCATATCCCAGAAGCTGAAGGCTTCAAAACACTGCCAAGGTCAGCATCTCTTCAAATTAATAGAAAGATGTGTACCTTCAGCTAAGTGGGTAGTAATGCATGTCACTGCATCATCTCATTTGCTATACAGAGTCTTTGAATTCCACATGAATTCCTTTTTTTAATTCTAGCTACCCTTTTTTTAATTCTAGCTACATACTCAGATCTTGCTTCATTTACAATCTGTCACTAGGTAATTACACATTATGGCAACAGAAAAACTAATCAGTGGAATAACCTGCATTTTAAGTAAAATCAGAAGTCGGAATCTTTAGATGTGAACAGAGTCACAAGACAACATTACATTTCTGAATGTGTAACACATCCAGAGCACTTTGAACACATGAAATTAGTGTTCAATAGTCTTACATTTTCTATGTTTAAATAAGTACAAATAAAATTTTTATTTTCTTCAGTTCTGCATCAGCTTAAATTGCCAGATAGACTTCTGAATCCTTTGCCTTTGCTACATCAGTGTCTTGTACTGATGAGAAGTCTGAAGAAATTAGTGAGAGCCAAACTGTATGGGCAACTGTCAACATGTCTTAGAGTAATAGTTAAGCCAATCTGTAAAAGCTTTTTTCACAGAATCACAGAATACTCTGAGTTGGAATGGATTTTGTTTTATTTACTTCCAAAGATTCTTACAAAAACTTCCAAATTGTATGCTTGAGTATAATACCAGGTCAGATTAGCAGTCCTTGCTTTTGGGATACAGAAGTTCCTTCAGACCTATGAAAAGAATACCAAACAATTCATATAGTTAATAATCTGTCATATACATAATACTTAAAACAGTCCTTTTGAATGCAGTTCAGTACCCTAAATACAGCCATTTCCCATCATTTAGGTCACTCTGGGATACCCAAGACATGACACTAGGCAGGCATATATTACCACAGAGCAGACCTATGATCTTTAGAACAGCCACATGTGGGCTACTGGGAGTTACATCTCATGGGCCATTGTGCTTATGTTGACCAGCACATCCATACATACAAGTATCATATGTGTGTTTATATATGGATGCAGATATGCTATATGTGTGTCTGTACGTGTATACCAGTAGTAGCACAGTGGCCCATATCTATACATACATATGTGTGCATATCTCTGAAAGGTCTGCCTGGGGGAAAAGCTATACATTTTTTTTTAATCGTGCCAGTTTTATACCTATAAAACAAACAGCAAAAAATGAGTCAAAATAATTTGCCAATATAGCTTACCCATATACAGAGGCAAAAGTGTTACTAAGGTGTTCTTAAGGTGAATCTTTGTACCAGCATGATAAATGACTTTGATTCATCTTTTATTACATATATCTTTCATGTTTGTACTTCCAGGTGTGGTGTGGCCTATTGTGTTCAGAAACTGACACAGGCAATGTGGATTGTGTTTTCATTTGACATTAAGGTCTTTCTTCTAGTATATGCTTTATTACCACTTCCTATATGGAGTCCCAAATAAATTTAAAATCCATTATTTGTATTTAACTTCTACCACTCCCTTATAAATTAAAGACAGATTTTTTTCAACATGAATTGATCATAGTACATGTGCACCTTTTTAAAAAATACATATGTAGTAACACGTATTTCTAAAAATGCTTTGGTTTCTGAAGTACAGATACCCATTATTAGCTTTCTGAGCATAAATTGTTTTCTTCTACATTAGCAACAACTTTTACTTTTAAAAATAACAAATTCTGGTAATATTCAAGTTGAAATTTGACAAGGAGTTCTTTTCTGTGGTATTTTAATTAAATGGATCAAAGGCAGAATAAAAGCATTCATTTTCCTTTTCAAGGCTACTGTCAAAGTTTTGCATTCAATTATTCATGTATTTTCTTTGGAGGGTTACTCATCATCTACAACTGACTTAAAGATATGATATTCAAAACAAACTACAAGAATTTTTAATCACTCTACCAGTTTTCCAAAATGAACAGAAGCACAGCATTGGAGACACCAAGGAGGCTCAGATCTACTGACTTTACATGATTCGAATGCAGTATATGAAGGCATGAGAATACCTGATATACAAAGTTAGTGGTTTGTAGAAAAGTAAATCATTGACTAGTTGAAAACTGATACCTAAATTTGAAACCTTTACTCAATATTGCTGTCTAAATGTGTCTTAAAACACAACTAGGTAATAACAGAACAGATTGGAAGTGTATTGGGGGAGATGCAAAATAAATATCTGATACCACATTGGTACAGACCCAGAAGCCCCATAGCCCTGTAATATTTCCTTCAGCAAGAGTGGCTACAAATGAATGTTCAGGGAATGAAAGGAACAGGACAAGTGCATGTGATATTCCTCCTATACATTCTCCTAGCTTCTATATTCTGCTCGTGGGATATGCTGAGCCTGATTCAGTTATCTATTCAACAATCCTCAGTGGAATGATCTTCCAAGTTATTTTGATTCTCCCTTCAACTTGTACAAACTGTTTTTATCTGTAAAAATCTCCGTCATGTAATCTCACAAATGCCTACTACATAGGGAATTGTTTCCTTTCACTTGTTCTGAACTTGCTTCATTGAAGTTTCACTGTATGATCTAGGCATAATTCTCTCTTTGGAAAAACAACTTAGCACTCAGTCCCTATCTATTCTCTTCACTAAATCCAAAAAGACCCATCCCATCAAATCAACTCTGAAGACCCCCGGAGGAATCTATAGTCACTAAACATCTCCCTGCTTTATCTGAAAGATGATTGCTTGTCTCCTTTGGTACAACACTGAAGCCATTCTCCCTTAGCAACGGGGTTCCCAGCCTCCTGACTCAGGCAGGCTGGGATATGCAGAAGAGACAAAACAGCACTAAAATTCTCTGTGGACAATTTGGAAGGAGCGCTCTGAGCACATCTAACACAGCAACACACTAAAGGAAAACTTAACAAAAGTTAGTTGCTTACTTTATCTTATTTTATTATTTTATTTTTAGGTCATGAAAGTATGACTAGAAGAAAGACTGCATTTTGCTGGTTAGAAATTTCACTAGGGAAAATGAAAACTTGCATTTTGGTCCTGCTCCCAGAACTATTTGTGATTTATTCAAAGCCTGCTTTCATATAAAACTCACAAAATAAGTTTTAGACAAAGACGGAAATGCACAATCTAAACAATACAGGAAGGCTAATGATTTCTCTTGAGGTCTATTTAAGCTCAAACAGCTTCATGCAAAGTGTACATGCCGGGAGAGTCCATAGCACCAAGAAAGAACAGCAGGCTCAGAAACCTGCAGGGGCAAGGTACGTGGACATCCCTTGTAGCATCGAGGCAAAGTTTCTCCCATTGAAAGAGGCAGAATCTGGAACAATTGCTCTGTAAACCACTAGATCAAAATTGTTAAATACAAAACAAGATTTCTACTTCTGATGACCCTCTCTCAACTCATCCTTCCTTGAACACATAGACAATTGTGAGGTCAAAGAAGAGACTGTCCATATTCTCATTATGCTCCTAGAGGACAAATGATAATAACATATGCAAAACATAGACAGGCAACTACAAAGTGTTCTCTCATTTTCTGGGTAGAGGGGTTAAGGTGCTACTTTTACATTAATTATGGTTTTCCAACTGAAAAGCAGAAACTATTTTTCACCAGAATATTTACCCTCACTAAGGATTTGCTTCCTGCCCAATTTTCAAGTAATGGTTATTTTTATGCCTAAAGTACCAAAATAACTTTAATATTTTGCTGAGTGATGAAAAAAAAAATTAATTCCTGGTAAATCTGCCACATCACTTAGTTTAGCTTAGTATTATGCATGTGCCTGTAATATATCATAGAAGTACTTTGGTGTTGTAACGCCATGTAAAACAATGGCCAGCTTGCTCCTAGTTTGTTTACTTATCCTCACTAAAGAAGGCTGCAGCAAAGCACATAAAACCATCCATCCATGACCCTTCTGTGTCTAACACATCCAAAATTTTTCACTTCCCTATCTCATATACAACTTGTACGTACATAACACCTCACCCACCCACTCAGTCTCACAATACAATTTACACACTAGCACTACAGTGTTCTCAGAACAATTACAAACATTAAATGTTATTAACATTTTTCCTTATATAACACGGGGAAGTTGCAGCATTTGTCCAACACATACCATTTTAGCACAGAGCAGGATGAAACCTAGAAAAGAGGTAATCGTTTCCAGTTTCTTGACATGTGTGTATTTGCTCATTGAATATTATCCATCAATAAAGTGTATGACCCAAAGGCTACTACTACAGAGAAAATACTTTCACAGGATCCAAAATTCTAAGAAATCTGAAACTGGAATAAGGCAACTTCTGAAAAGCAGAAACTATTCAATTTATAATCCTGACAGTCAACTGTGCAATCATATGTTTGGTGCTCATAGGTGATAAATATCAATGGTAATGCTTCCTTTTAAACAGAGATTGTTTAAAGCATAGGAGAAGTTACTACTGCATTATAATCCAGGCATCTGTCAAAGCGTTTCAGTGGAGGATCTGCAGCTGAACCATATGAAACTGCACTGAGAAGGGGTAAGATTAGTCAAAATAGTCTGAGAGCCACTCTAAGTGGTTTAATAGATAAATAAAAAATATTTTACCCTAAGACATATTTTCCAATTGTGTTATGTTCTTCTTGTAACTACTTAGCAACGGCAGTCATTTTCCATACAGGAATCCTCCTAGTACACTGAAAAAGCCCCAGGTAAACTACCATATACAATATTCATTACTCTGAATGCACAAAGGGAACAAAAATGTACTGAGTTCAAAAAAGAAAAAAAAGTTCTGAGTTCAAAATAACACTTCATTGTTTGAGAATTGTTACAAAGTATCTTTTGCCTATATTCCAGATACAATTTAAAATTATTAATCATAATTGGTTTTTCTCAGTATATCTAAAATATATTATAAACATATATTACAGAATTATCTAAAGATGTGCAAATCACTGACATCAGTCCATTGCCACAACTTTCAACCATACTAGGAGCTGCCATGCTGCTCAATGGCTCTGCAACCATTTCAGATAACATTTTCTACAATACTAATTGGACTAAATGATTCAACACCAAAAATGTAAAACACTTGCCTTCCTTAGTGTGCCTAGTGATTCCAACAGGAATACTATTTTGAGAACAAAAATGTTCAAAAAACTTAACCTAGACATAGGCTAACCTGACCATACTATCTTATCATAAAAATACACCTATAAGAAGATCAAACTTATTTCTAGTTTAAAATCATTCAGTAGCATTGTGGTTACTTGGGTGCTAATTAAAATCTGGCTGTACTGTTTAAACCCCACCTGTTCTCTCTTCCTCTCTTACCCTGTTGGGTGATGAGTTGGAATAGTCATAGCCAGGAGACTAAATCATGCCCTGTAAAAGATGGGTGTCTGACTAATACAAGAGGAGATGCAGGAAACCAAAGTTGTATTACTGTTGTGTAATGACTATGAACACAGTTCAGCAAAATCTTCATGAATGTGAAAATTCTTTAAAACTGTTATCAAGGTTTGATACTTTAATAAAACAGAGATTTTGCACTCTTAAGACTTTCCAGATTTCAAGTACTTTCTGCCTCTGTTTTTCAACTTGTTAACATTCTTCTAAAATCATAGACAAACGAAACTATTTTCTGCACTGGTATGTTTCAAGCACTCTTCTCAATCATTCATGCTGTTTCTCTGTTTCAATATCCAAGGATTACATTAGTTCTTTTTGTCACAATATTGCACAGGCAGATCAAGGTTGCTTGATTTCCTCAATACTCTTTCCACAACCATTGTTTCCTGAGACACAGAATAAGATTATAATAAATGTGCAAATACGCCATTCACTTGGCTAATTCTATGATTCACATTCAAGGTCCCTCTTTCCTGACTAGCTGAAGAGTCAAACTTTTAATATTATTCCTTGGGTCACTGCGGGAGTGCTTAGGGCAAGGACTTCAGATTCAACCAAGTTTCCCAGGAAACACAAGCACAGCTGAGAGCCCTATTTGGCATAGGGTTCCCTTTAGATAGACAGGATGTCTACATGCTCAGTTTAGTTTTCCCCTTCCAGAGTATTTCCATGCCCCTGAACCCAGAAAGACTTGCGTCTTCTTCATCTGAAACTAGGCACAAAAGCACACGTCTTATCACTCAGGTACAGAGGTACAACATTATCATTATCCAGGACATAAAACATGTTAAGAATTATGCCTGGGTGGCACATGGGTGACATGAGTCCCAGCACCATGTGGTACAGATGCATACAGCCAATCTAGAGAGGGTTAATTTTGAGTTAGTTCATTGGTGTGGTCCACAAAAATAATATAAGAACAACCTAAGCGTTTATTTACTTTGAAGCAGATGGATCATTGTAAAGTCCAGTAAAATTTACATGGAGCAATAGTGCTGCTGCTCCAAAATATCTAGATAAACTAAAGGGTTCTTGCAGGCAAATTAAATCCTAATGGAAAAGGGATAATATGAGCATTTGCTACCAGGTTGAACAAATTTCTCTACAAATATGTTTGCCTCTGCTTGATTATGAGTCACTATAGATGAGTAAATTGATTATCATACTCCTTTCCTGGCTTAACTCCATAAACCTCTGAAGAGTTTGCAGGTTTTTACTTTAAATAAAATACTATTCTTGTCACCACGATACCTCAATGACTAGGACACAATTAATTGAAACATGCAAAACTTTGCCCTAAATTAATGTTTTCAGCAGACAAAGTAGTGCATCAGTGCTATGATGCCCCTGCAATCAGCATTTATGACAGAGCATTATGACTAGCAGCAAAATTCAACGTTGCAAATGGAAAGCATATGTGAAACAGCACATTGCTTTAGGATGATTCATTCTAATCCCATTGAAGACAGTAATAGTTTACTTCAAACTTGAATTATAACATTTTAAGACCTTAAAAATGAAAACTAGGGAACAATTTGGAGCTAGCAATGTTGATTATAAGAGTAGTCCATTTGAATTAGAAAAGCAAAACTCTTCAGAAAAATTGCAAAAGGAAGGCATTTTTATAACAGCAGATAGAAACTGGCACTCACTGAATATAAATCATAATCACTACCATTTGAAATACAAAATCTGTGGGGGGGAAAAACACAATAAAACAAAACAATTTTTAAAAACCCTCAGATACATTTACTTATCCACTCTGAATAGCCATGGAATAGTTGTTATAGGATAAAATCCCATGTTATTGAAGTCAAATCAGAATAAATTTTCTAGGATGCGGAGGAATTAAGGGGGGAAGATCACTAATTAAAAAGTTTGAATTAAATTACCGAAGACAACAACTATTACAGTTAGATTTCCAAGTGTCTCTAAATTCAGAGAAAATACAACATAGTAGAATGCTTTCTGGGTGATCCACTGTAGGAAAGCAATGAAGCAGAAAGTGGTATGCCCTGTGGATGAGTAGAGTAATAAATTTTAAAAAAGGCAATAAGCTGAGCTATTTCGTATAGGAAAATGGGCAATCGTCCAAATTAGGAATAGGTAGATGTAAATTGCTTGTACTTACTTTTGATTTCACCACTGGAAAAGCTGTCTTGGAATATTTAGCTTTAGGAAATTGTTATCACAGTGTATTGCAGGAAATCTGAACGTCATAAATAAGTATTTTAAAATCAATATAAGGACAGAAAATTTTATAAAAGTTGAAAAATCATTTCAGGATTTAGCTATCAAATGCTGAGTGCTATGGCTCTACCAGCTTTATATTCAAGCGACAATGGATGTTAACAGGCATTTGGACAGGACAGAGAGGGGCTAAGTGATAGATAATGACCTATTAACCATAAGTCTGGTTTGTAACAGGAACCTCCTACATACGTAATAAATAGATTTTAACCTCTTAAAAAGATTGGTCTGAAGTGGTAGCAAATCTGAAGTAAAAAACTCTAAGTGAATACATCATAAAGGATATCCTTTTCCAGTGCTTACAAAAGAGAAAGCAAACATAGAGGAAGCATAAAAACACAGACTTCATAGAGGTGGGTAGTCAGCCAAAGTATTTGGATATGTGCCAAGAATCTGGAACGATAAGAAGGATAAAGAGTATTAATTATACAGATTCATAACTGTTGAGTGAGCAATGAAATTAGAAAGCTTTATGTTTTCTGCATTAGATGACCATTGGTCTGAAAATGATTGATGCCTACGTATTTTTCTCACTCAACACTCTCCATGGGTTTTGACAGATGCTTCTGCCCAATGACAATGGTGAATTAACATCCTGTATAATATCACTTGTAAGTGTGTTTTTTACCAGTGAATGCAATTTTGAAATTGCCTCTTTAATGGAAATAAACCTCTGAATTCTAGAGCACAGTAGTAGTGACAGTTGTTAGCAGAAATTTCGACCTTACGGGTTAGAGGAAAATAGGGTAGAGATCCATAGCTCTCAGAAGAAAAATAACTGGCACAAGTGTACTTGCCTAACTGGCCTCTTACAAAGAAAGTCCCTCAGGTAGAAATGGCCATGGGAGACCCTGGAACTTCCCTTCTCTGAAATGAGATGTCACTTTCATTCTCACAGTTCACAAGTGGAGTCATTAACACAGAAGAAAAACTACAAAATATGTACTCCACTCAGACGTCGGCACATAGCAACCCTTCCACAACAATACCTTTATTCTTATTTGCAAAGCTCTAACATTTCAGATTATTTAAAGAGCAGTACTATTAATTCTGCACAGAGAGAGGTCTAGTCTGGCAGTGTATCTTTTTCCTTTTGCGCTATATTTTGGGCAGCATTGTGTACTGAACCTTTTCCTTCATTTCAAAATCAGGCAGCTCTGTCATCTACCTTGACTATCAATCACTTAAAAATTCAGCTTTTCGTTCCTTATTTGTCTTTCAGGCCACCACTTATTCACACTGCTCGTAATACACTGGAAAAGAAAGATATTGATGCTAACTCAGGAAGCCTCTGAGCTGTCAACTGCTGGATACAAGAGGAGTATTCTTGGGAAATATTATCATAAATTGATCCTATTCTTATATCCTTAAATATCAATACCCTTTTACCACTGCTGGAGACAGGACATTGTGCTACACAAACACGCAACATGATCCAGCATAGCCATTCTTTTGTTCTTGGAGTTCATTTAAATCAAACCCAACTTCTGTTTCAGAGATGAAACAAAATCACTTTGATCTCACAGATTAGAGAACAACAAATTATAAGCAGACTGCATCTCACTTAAGTGAGAAAAGTAGTTTAGAAATGCTCTACATCCACTGATGACAATACACAGGGGAAAAAGAGTTTTTAAAAAGCTGAGTATGGGGGCAAGATTTAGCAAGTCTATATTATGTATTTTTAACTAGTTTATCAGACCAGAGAAATCTCAAGCTAGAGGGAAACATGCCATTAAGCCTCTGTATCATCCAAAAAACTCAGTCTTGCAGATATACCCTCGTAAACACTGCTCTCCCCAGACCACAGGAAGAAGTTTTCCTTCAGCTTCTTATATTGTAGAAACCTGACATGTTCGCATGAGATCCTGAGCCATTTCCTAAAGGGAACCCTCTCTAAAGCAAGTGTTAAGAAATTCTTCTGTAAACCTCTAAAAGCTGCAAACTACTTTCAAGTGATTATTACCAGGAGCTAAAAAGTTTTGCAAATCTTGTGTGCAATCACAAAGGGCAGAAACAATGCCACAATCTAAGAGTATCACTCAACACAGACACAATTTCTGAGGGCCCAGCTAAACCTAAACTCAATTACAGTAACTCATTTCCACAGCCTACAGGTGACAGGCAGCCCAAAGTGACCCACGGTCATAATGACATTCTCACATTCAAGAGGACAGAAGACATAACTGCTTCATGTTTGCAAACAGTGCTGAACACTATGATTAAAATTAAACACGGGCAAGTGTTAAGAGAAATGAAATCAGGGGCATAACAATACACAGTTATATGAGCCCTCAATCACAGAAAAGCAAAATGGCAACCTGTCATAAGAGTTTCCTTTACACCTCTTAACAGGACAGATGCAGATCCAAACCAGAGGCTGTTCAGCCATGACCATGCCATGGGACAGGAGCATAAACACTTTCCAACTGAAACAGCTGATTTGGCCCAAAAATAGTTCCTGCAAAATCCGCACCTACTTCCCCCGTTATTTAGGTTAATTTTGATGTTATAGTCACTACCATGGTTGCTGGACATCTCTGCTGTTCCAGCCATATTTTACTTCTCTCTCATATACTTTCTGTCCTAAATTTCTCTTCCTGTACCTGATAATTCTGCGTATTACATTTTTTCCAGTCGTTCAGCAATATGTTTCTCTGCCACAAAGAAAAAGGGGGAAAGGAGCAAAGGATAAGAGTTAGTACAAGAGTTATACCTTCTCCCTGGAAAATAGGAAATTACTTCATCACTTAAATGAAAGCCAACAAGGAACTGGATTGAGAAAACCGTTAGAGCACGGATACCCTTCCCACAGACAACTCTTCAGGGCATTCAGCAGCACACAGCAAACTTTCCATTATCCCACAGGTTCTTACAAGATAGACCCACATATATTCCTTCCCATTAATCAGGAAGTCCTACCCTAAAATCAGGAATGCACATGTTATTTGCATGAGTAAGAGTGGGGAAAATAAAGTTTAAAATATATCCTTTTTTTTCATCTATCAGTGCAGAATATCTACAGTATAACTACATGGAATTCAGAACGAAGTTTGGGCAAATTATTTTCACACATGACACCTAAGAGTCATGAGAAAAGAAGACAGTCACTATATATCAGAAGGCATCAAAGCATTAACATGAATAGACTGTAGGCAGTACTAGTAGTATTGTGAAGAAACCTGATAGGATTACTCTTACTATTTGATTACTAAAGGTTATCAAAGGAAAGAGACGATTGTACTTTTACTTCTAGCTTTTAAATGGATGAAATTAAATAACTAAGAAAAGTTAAATAGGAATCAACTTACTTAGCTTTCGGTGATGTAATTCCATTTTATCTCTGTAGGTGTTCTTCTGACTTTGTTTGCCTAAGTAGACAGCTTTCATTTCATTCTTCAGACTCTTTTCCAGTTTCTTCTCTTTCCTAAATTATCATAATCCTCTGTGACCTGTGGTAAAATCTCAGATATTCATGCAGCAATAGGATGATGTTACTACCAAAAAGTTTCTAACAGTATAAATATAGAAAAAGAAGAGACCATTTCAGAATGAAAATACCTGTGCTGAGCAGTGTGCTATCACTTTCCTGCCAGACACTAAAAGGTAACTGGATATTTGCTGTCCGTGCATGTTAGAGAAGCGCAGGGGGCAAAATACAAAGTTGTTTTAACATCCTTGCCAAGCCCAGGATCCATGGTAAATCACAGCAGTATTTCTGAGACACAAGGTGGTTAGGAAACACATATATTTTTTTGTAGATAATGCATGATCCTAAGGAATAGCTGAACAGAGACAGAAAAAAATATATGTCCCTATGAAACCTGTTGAGGATCAGGATTCAAATGGTGGTATTCTCTGAAAGCTCACAGTATTCTGCTCAGAATCAGAAATGGATCACCTAGATTTATACCTACTTCAAAATACAGCAGAAAGAACCAAGGTTCAGATTCATAAGAAATAAAGCTGCTTCCTCAAAATTAAGGAGCCTTCAGCTGAAGAAAGCAGGAACCAAAAAACAGCTGCTTAAAACTAAGATTACAAGTAGGTTTTTAAACAAAAAAGTAAGAAAATACCAATGTGGGAAAAGACGTCACACCATATGAGGTAACACCTCTGTTACAGATGAAGACAAGAAAATTCAATGCAATTGGTATCAGAGGATGGAAGCTGTCAAACAGGTAACAGGAAACAAGCTGTGACTTTGAAGAGAGTGCCAAGAGAACAAAAAGGTTGGTACACAGGCTCCCACATGCATACTGGAAGGCATATGAAATATGACAACAGAACTGTCATGTCTATCCCTTAATGAAATCCTGGACACTCTGGCCATACTGGAAACTCGTGAATCACCTCTGATGCTAGCATATAAAATACACAGGAAAAAGTAGACCTACGACCTCTGTCAGGAGCAGATAGAGTACTTTTGTATATTAAAGAGAGCCTAATAGATGGGTTAAGCACATCAAAAAGTAGCATAGACTCTATAGGGATTGAAATACAAAGCATAAGCAGGAATGGATGAATGTGAGACTACTAGTTGGAACGATAACAGAGCTTCTGATATGCTTAGGGACATGAGGCAACACATGTAGAAAATGTGATAATGTCTGCTTTTAGCTATCTCTATGTAGCTACAGAAAATGTATCAGGCTATAATACAATGATCAAATAAATGACACCATTAGTTATTTTTTCATGGAGCAAATAGGTAGTGCACAATCAAAGATGTAGTGCACGGCTTGGCTCAAAAAGCTTGCTCAGTGAAACAGCTCCTCTAGGACAACAATCACAGCATACCCAGATACAACATCTCTGCACAGGTATGAAACTCTAAATACCCACCACAATGTCCTCAGCTCCAAAAGGACATAAAAATAAAGAGTCATGGTAAAAACCCACAGTAGTAGCTGAGATAATGAAATCCTTAGAAGTGGCTTCTTGAAGACACCATCACAAGAAAAGAGCCTCTTAACGAAAGGCTCGAGAAAGACCAATGCAAAGTCAACCAGGAAGGGGACTAGATTATGTGCAAGAAGACAAACTTCCGAAGGCTGAAGCTGCATCTAAAGGAAGAAAACAAAAAGGCTGATGTGCTCTGGGAGATGAAGAACAAGCACACAATAAGGCAGGCCAAAAAAAGTGTTTGAGAAACAACTAAAGAAGCAAAACTAACACTACGTTTTTCTTGAGACACGCCAGGAGCAGAAGCCTGCCAAGGTGTCTGTAAGGCCATTTGAAAATCAGGGCACAAAACCCATCAAGTAGAGCAAGAAGAGCAGTCCTTCGCAGAAGTACATGGAAGTAATTAGAGTTTTTTAAGGAAACATGAAGTTGCTTTGTGAGCAACTCATAAGAAGATCTATCTGAAGTTCAGTTGAGTCCAGAATATATAAAAAAAAGATTTGACAAAGTGAATACAAATTGCTAGAATCAGATTACATCCACCCACAACATCTAAAGGAACTCCAGAATGAAGTAACTAAGTAGTAATGAGTGATACACTCTCAAATCTGACTTCAACCATTATGATTGGCAAACGGCCAACAAAGAACTCCGCCATGAATCTATGGTTTTTCTATACCTGGAATATCAGTTGCCATTTTGGTCCCTTCCTCCTAAGTAGTATATAGAAGGACACAAAAGCTTTAAGATAATTAAGGATGACCAAAGGTCTGGAGAACATGCAGAATGTTTCCTTTGTATGAGGGGTGAAGGATAAAGTAAACTGGGATTTCACTCTGAAAAAGAGGCACCTAAGAGGGAGTATGACAGAGGTCAACCACATCATGAATGACACAGAGAAAATGAGTGGGGTTTGAGTGTTTACCAGTACAAGAACTGCAGGGCATCAAATGAAGCCACTAAAATCCAGGTTCAAAACAACCGGAGATAATTCTTCATATGACAGAGAGCTCATGGCTAAAGTATTTTCCAGATGCTCTAAGTTCACTTGGATTTTAAGGGACAAACAGAAAACTTAGAATATCAATTCACTGAAGTGCATTAAATACTCAAAAGCTCCATCTGGGTCCAGAAGTCCCTAAATGAACCAAAGTCGGGGAGAATGTTAGATAGAGCATATACATTTGCTTTTCCTTCTTTCAGGGTTCTTACCTTTCTCCCTGCTAGCAACACAGCTGAGCTAAAACCAAGGGTATGTGCATTCTCATCGTCCATCTTTGAGCTTTTTGAGAAGCAGGACTTGCAGCGCATGTGTAGAAAGAAGAACCCACAACACATCTTTCATATATTCACTGTGTCTTATCCCATAGGCTTCCAATTACTGCTCTGTGCCCTAATTAGGCTGTACTCTTCATAATGTGCAAATATCTAAGATCTGTCTAGATGCTGCAGTCTCAGTACAAAAGAAGAAAGGGGAAAGAGCATAAAAGTGCCTTTTCTTTTCAACAGCACTTGGTTAGAGTGCACCAGAACTGACCCTAGATTCAGCACATTGTCTTGGAATGTTAACAGGCAAATATTATCATGTGCAGAGAATCATTCTAAATTCATATCTGTTTATGCAAATCTCGTCAAACACAAATATTTAGATAACTAAACATTCTTCTAATAAACCTAATTATTTTCCTCAAGTGCTCTGAACAGTAGTGATACACATGAAATAGTTCTATCCTGCTGCATATGGTAATTCTTACCACTTCATACAGTCATGCATCTGACTCTGAAAAAAAATACTTATTTGATTTAAGAAACAGTATGGAACTGCATTATAGAAAGTTTAGTGACACTGCCCGTAATTGAGGTTGTGCAACAGCTCTTTTCATATTTTCAGTTTCTTACAACAGTTTGCGCTAAAATTTATTGCAGTGATTTGCTGTGCTGTACACAGGATAAATTTTTCCATGGATAATCTGTGATGTTCCCAAGGAAAACACTGAGAAAAATGCATCATTTTGCCTGCATTAAAATATTCATTGCCCTTTTCCTGACCGTTTCAAACACTTCTGTATTATCAAGTAGAGTTCAAAACACTGGAGTTTGAGCAGAATGTCAGGAGGGTCTTCAGCTTCTCTGTGAAATTCTACTTCATTTTGGCTGAATTATGTATTTGTTATCAGCCAAAAGCTCAATCAAAGAGGGAAATTATTCTTATATTTCATTCCACATGTTTTAAGAACATCTACATTCATATCAACTTTCAGCTCAGTTACTAGCACTACCTTTTAGCTTAATAGCACTATCCATTACCTGAAGATTACATCCCTTGATTCAGAGTATTCTGTCATATCCCTCATACCTCTTCCAAATCTCTTCCTTTCAAATTACAATTTATACATTTGCTCATCTTCTAGTTCAAACCGATTTTCTAATACACCTGTGACCTGAACAAGAATTCTATAAAATATAATACTGACAATTGCATAGATGTTTCCAGGCCGTAAGAGTCACTGAGGAGAAGGGACCTTGAGAGATTTGTTAGTCCCACACCCCTGCTCAGCTGAGCAGGGTCAGTCAGAGCATGTTGCTTACTGCTGTTCTGAGCCAGATTTTTAGTATCTCTACAGGTGGAGATTCCACAACATCTGTGGGCAGCCTGTTCCAATGTTTGACCACTTTCACGGTAAGAAAAGCCTTTTCCTACATTTATGTTGAATTTTGTGTGTTTCGGCTTGTGCCCATTGCCTCTTGTCCTTAAGAATCTGGCTCCATCTTCTTTATGTCAATATAATACGTGTATATACCTGACACCTGTCAGGTAATCAGGTTTCATGATGATCTCCCTCACACTCCTCTCCAGGTTGAACAGAGACAGCTCCTCCTGCCCCTTAGATGCCCTGGTCCCTGTATCATCTTTGTGGCCCTTTGCTGGACCAACTCCAGTATATCCATATCTTTTTTGTACTCTGCCATATCCACTGAAGCACCAGAACATATTGCCTTGATTACTGCTGCAATAATAGTAACCTTTAATAACCACCCAATTAACAACTACTATATTGATGTATGCCTACACACACTTAAACATACCTAGGTATACCTGACTTGAAGTGTTCTTTAGTTGCTTTCAGGCAGGGAGATCTCATTTTATTTCTTGCTAAGTACATTGCCTTACAGTTTATACCATCACAATTCAGTTTTAGAGTTTAGTAAGCCATACAGTTAGTTAATACAGACCTTAATCTTTGGGGATTTAAATTTTCACCAATTTAGTTAGTACTTTTTCCTGTGATTTCCCCCCAAATGCTTCAACTAATGTTGATCAAATCAGTTGGGTTTTCTTAGTCTGGAGAACTGATTATCAAAGAAATAATCAGATTACTGTGGCACAATCAACTTTTGGTAGATCAATGTTTTATTTTAACTCATTTTCTCTTTACCACCTAGTTTTTAATTCCCTTTTCCTTCAAAATGTGGTCTAAAGTTTAGCATACAATGGAAGACAGACTGTAGTTTACCACTTATCATTTTTCTTTACAAATAACAGATACTGTCTTTGCCAGTATATGGCATATACATGTGTATATATAATAGATACATTTTACATGTATATGCATATATATAGATGTAAAATTTATATACCCATAAATACACAAAATAAACATATATATACAGTATATACAATCAAAATATTTACAACTTGAGTGATGATAAAAATATCAGCTTTGAAATCTCAAGAACAATATCTCTCAAATTATTTCATCATCCTACTTCAAATACACTCAATTGTAAATCTGAAGTTCTAACTTCCATGTGTAAATCCGAGATGAAGTTAAGACACACCCAAGACTCAGGATTAGACATGAATATTTAAAGTGCTTTATAATGCTAAGTGCTTAGAAAAATAAGGTCTCAAAAGACTAAATTCTACTAATCTAATTTTTATCCCGCCCATGATGTCTAAAATAGAAATAATACTGCTCTTTTGTCCCCAATGATTGTGAAGTGGTGTCTCATATTAAACCACCAAAAGATTTAAAGGACATTAATACACTTAATAAGTTTCCATAATATTTTAATAGCAATATTTAAGATAAGGACTTACCATACATTACATAAAGATGATGAAACATGGAATAGGTGTTCATCACTTATGCCTCTTGTATTTTATGCCAGAAAACAGAGATTTTATAAGAAATATCATGCAATCATGTAGTTAGAATTCTATCCCATACTGCACATAAACAACAAAGCTGAACAAAGAATGAAATAGCAGTTCTTGTAAAGTTTTCAGACTTCTTATTTTTGCTTTGATGTTCAGTATTTATCCTGTGAACACATAACTGAAAATGTAATTAAGAACATCTTTCTAATTAGAAGTAAGGAATCAAGTTATCTATGCATACTTTTTGTTTTACTAAAATACAGTTCCACAGCTGAGGTAATACATTTATTCCAATGGAGAAAACACATTGTTTCCCAGGCAACATGTTGAACATGTGCCAATAGACAGTGTCTGACACACTAAGGAGTATTGTGATATCTGCCATTAAGTATCAAATTGGATGATTTTAAAAAAAAAAAATCTTTCCTTCTTCTCATACAAAACAGCATTCCAAAAATAAATGTAAAGAGGAAGGCAAGCAAAGCTTATAGAATAGCCATAACAAACACACCATTTATCCATTCTCTCACTCAGATAAGATGCATACGCACAGAAATTATACTAAAAATCAGTGCAGGCAGACGTACACACTCCTTCTGCCACTGAAATAATTTATTTAAGAAATTAAACACTTAGAATTCAGAACAGGAAAAAAAAAAATCAGGTTTCATGAGCCCTCTATATTGACCACTTATCCAACACAGATTATAATGAATATACCTACAGCATCCCTTGACCTCAAGAATTAAGGGAGTTAATGCAAAAATTGAGACTAATTCTTAATAGATAATGCCTCAGGAACATAATGAGAACACAATGAATTGTCATTGTGTGACCATTTTTGTCTCTATAGAGGAACTCTGCAAAATGATTTCTCTGGAGATTACAGTCCATAACATGCAATTATACAAAACCTAAGGGAGAATACTTTCTTCATCCAATCCAGAAACAGGGATGTAGAGTTGATTATTCTTCCAGTTCTTAATTACAGAATCACAGAATATGCTGAATAGGAAGGGGCCCACAAGGATCATCAAGTCCAACCCTTAGCCCTGCAGAGTCCCATCCCCAACAGTCACACCATGCGCCTGAGAGTATCATCCAAACACTTCTTGAACTCTGTCAGGCTTGGTGCTGTGACCACTGCCCTGGGGACCCTGTTCCAGTGCCCAACCACCCTCTGGGTGAAGAACCTTTTTCTAATACCGGAACTAAACCTCCCCTGACACAACTTCAGGCCACTCCCTCAGGTCCTGTCACTGGTCACCACAGAGAAGAGATCA
>VWZG01010827.1:644494-702220 GCA_013396735.1 Grallaria varia
TTATTTCCAATGATCCTTCATTTAATACCTAGTCATTAGGGTATAGATCAGCAACACAAAGCAAATAAAGAAACGTGCAGTAATGGCCTCAGCACATTAAGGTGATGTATATGGGGTCCAGGCTATAGGCCTTGAAAAGAAATTGGGTGATTCCAGCTTATTTCATGATGCCTTTTTTCCAAACACTTATTCTCAAATTTTTATATGATATGAAGGCACATCACTTAGGGACACAAATTTAAAATAAGCTCAGCCATATTTAAAAGGTAACTCCAGAACTTAAAAGTAGACTCCAAGAAAGCACATACAATTCATAAGGAAGAAAAATAAAATAAAACCAAATAAAATAAAAACAAAACCCCCACAACTAAACAGAAAACAACCGAAACATACCTATATCCTACTACGGAGGAGAATGATTTTTGGAAAATCATATTTATCCAATTAAAGAAAAAATACAGTTAAATTAGACAAAAACATTACTCAGCAGTGATTACCAGATAAATTTTACCAACTGAGTTCAGAGCCTGTGTTAAAAACTGGAAAGATAATACTCTTTCTTTGTACCAGGAAGTGCCCCTACAATAAAATGATAAACCTCCCTAAATACATGATTTCAATATCATATACTGTGAGTATTGCTCAGCACCAGCTGAGGTCAAAATGCAGTATTTCTCTTCATTCATACCAGGAAAATGATACACTGCCTTGGGTACATGACTGTCCTTTAATTGAAAGAAGTCCTTTCCCCATTATATCTCAGCCAAGTGGTAAAAGCGCCAGCTTATAATTTCGGATAATCTTCGTTACTGTTGTCCTTCTACCTAATGATCAATTTTGACCAAGGGGCTGGGTGAGGACGAGGGCGTCACATCACTTAACGGCAGCACAGGATTTTTGGCACTGTCTACAGCACATGCTCAATAAAGTACTACTACACCTGAAATATTCACTTTAAACCGTATTTTAGGCAACACTTGCAGTGCCTTTGATCTGTTTTCTGTCGCTTTTTTAGGCTTCTCAATGACACTGCAGAACACAGGGAAAAGGGAGCATAGTAAGAAAAATAACATTTGAAAAAGTGAAAAATAAATCCAAACCTAAACACCTAATTTCTAAGCATTTCTATAGGTATCGCTGCATGTGCCCAGCAAAGGTTCAGGGTAAAAGCGACATTTAAAATTGAGTGTGAGGGACAGAAACTACAAAAACCAAGTTTTTTTCTGACTTACATTGCTCCCAGCAGGCTGTTGCCATTCCCTCTGCGGGGCTCTCACTGGCCAGGGGGATCACATGACAGCGGGAACCAAAATAGAAAAGTCTCGGGAGCAAGGAAGCTGAACCAGAAACACATTTACCAGAAAAGACGTTTCGCAGGCACAATAACACGCCCTTAGGAGCAAAAGGTGATAAATCCAGAGCGGAACGCAGGCTGTGCTGAGAAACGGATAATGCCTTGAGCGCTGCAATCTGGCATCGGCTAGCCTTTCAATACATGGGAAATGTTCTCTGCCATAAATCTCAGCCCGTGTTTGTCTGTACCTGCTAACTGCTCTAGCAAATCCCATGAAATTACTAGACCTTAAAAGAATGTAAGAACTATGAAATATGAAAGTAAATCTATTGCCGTTTTAAAATAAAGTCCCACTGTTGGAACCATTTTCAGGCTGAGATTTCTAGTAGTTTGTTTGTAGAGAGGAAGCAACTTTATTTTTTTTTTTAAAAGCATATGCTCTTGAGATAATTGGGTGAGCTGTAAACACATTTCAAAGATTGCTTTCAATCCTTTCACAAGCAAAAAATACGGTGGCAGACCTATCCGCTTGTAAAACATGGACAAAACATCTGCAGTTATAAACAAAGAGAAGGTGCAAAGAATCTAAAGCAAAAGCTGAACAGATGAGTTAGTGAACAAATGCAAGTTATGACAATAAAATATAGTCTGATTTTAAGGTTGCTGTTTAGTTATTCCTCTTAGAAAAGCAGCTCTTCCAGTTTTGTAAAGCTTGTAGAAAATAAGTTCCAGCAAAATATTGTTCTTAAGATTATAGGAAATACATGTCACTTTTGTAATCATTAACTTTTTCACCATTTACTAGTTTGTTTGAAATAATATTGTTCCATAAAATTTCAAGCATTTCCTTGTTTCTAGAATGAATGTCAGGAGAGTTATTGCAGAAAGAGGGCAACGAAACAGCAAGAGACAAACTGTGATCAAGGGAAAGAGAAACATGCTGCATATCTTAACAGAATAAGGACAGGAAACAATTTCTTGTTCCAATCCTTAAATGCGATCACCCTCATCTTGCAGTCATGAGGCAAAAGTATTGAAAATCCCACCCTTTCAATGCAAAGGGCTCACAAGGGGTTCTGGATAAACACAGGAATAGACTCCAATGTAAAATACTAAATAGCAGATTCCCACTGTGCAAGAAAAATAAAAATAATATGAAGGTGAGTAAAGAAACCAAGTTATTTTCCTTTCATTGAAAAAAAAAAAAAAAAACACATAGGTAATTTTTCTTAAAAACAAAATCTCAGATTAATTTTCCCAGAAAGAAATGCACACATGTATCAAAATATATACATCATTATAGAATATCTTCCATCAAGACAGATATTTTTATATTAAAAAACCAAGATTTTTTTTCTTCTCCAGGATATCCAAACAAAATTTTTTACAAAGCGAGGTATAAGTCCACATGAAATGGTAGCATAAAAAGACTCTTTGTATCTTTCCTGTTCTAATTAACAGGGGTGAAAGGAAACTTGAACATTGACTCAGAGTAGTAGTAGTATAGAAGAATACACCAGAGCTGTTGCCACTGGTAATTTAAATATAAAGGAAATCTTTTTAAAACTGCTAAATCTGAATTATGTGGTGGAGGTTTTCCTGGGAAAAAAAATACATTTTGAAATGCATAGTGCATATTACTGTGTACATGCTTCCAAGGTACATGACTTTTATCACTGTGGTCTTAGGAAAAGCTTTACATCACTTAAATTGTTCCATTTTGCAGGTCATGTGGCAGAACTGAAGCGGATGGAATCTTGCCATTGATCTCAGTTAGAGACGTATGGGACACTGAAATAAGTATACACAACAGTGGATGCTGTCATAGCTCTTAAAAAAACAACTACAGAAAATTGGCTTCAGCTCCCTGCTGTCCATTGTTTTCACAAGCATGTACGAATAATCACCTCTTGGATCAGTTTTAAATGTAACAATGACATGCTTTACCATATTTCAGAGAAAGCCTAGGTAAGCGCTAGCATCTTTCTCAGGGTATTTTCACTGCACATCCCAAACATACCACAGATCATCTCAGCAAGCCCTCTGGGGTGAACCACATTGCTTATTTTATATGATTTTTCTCATATTTCCCCCTATTTTATTGATCAGTTTGGAATTATGAAAGCTGCAAAACACACAGGGTGGAGGCTATGATACAATATTCCACCGTTTGTACTAGAAATATAATGCACAGAAAACAAACTTGCAGGCAAAGACTGAATTAAATTGATAGAGGAATGCCAAATTAGGGAAGTAAATGTATTCTTGTGGGATAAAAGCATTGTAGGGAGGAAGTGCACCATCTGTCAGACAGAATATGAAGCCTTGGGTGAAAACAAAGTGTCAATGTATACTGGAGCTTAATACAGAGTGAGGAATACTTGCAACACAGTGGAACGTCTGCTTATGCAGCTGAAACCAGGACATCTGTATTATTCCACGTGCCTGCTTCCCCTAATTTTCTTAACACTGATATGTATATAATCATAAAATTGTTCATATTGGCAAATACCTTAACAATCATCAAGTCCAACCATTAACTCAGCGCTGGCAAGTCCACCACTAAACCACGTCCCTCAATGCCACACCTACACATCTTTTAAATACCTCCAGGAATGGGGACTCAACCACTTCCCTAGGCAGCCTGTCCCGCTGCTTGGCAATGCTTTTGGTGAAGAAATTTATCCTCATGTCCCATTGGAACCTCTGCTGGCACAATTGAAGGCCATTTCTCCTCATCACTCATTACCTGGGAGAAGAGATTGACTGCCACCTCTCTGCAACCTCCTTTCAGGTAGTTGTAGGGAATAACAAGGTCCCTCCTCAGCCTCCTTTTCTTCAGACTAAAAACCCCCAACTCACTCAGCCATTTCTCGTAAGATTTGTGCTCCAGACCCTTCACCAACTCCATTGTCCTCCTCTGGACACGCTTCACCACCAGCCTCACCAGTGCTGAGTACAGGGGAACAGGCAATCACTGGCGTCGTCCTGCTGGCCACACTGTTGCTGTAACAGGCCAGGATGCCATTGGCCTTCTTGGCCCCCTGGGCACACTGCTGGCTCCTGTTCAGTGGCTGTCAACCAGCACCCCCAGGTCCTTTTCTGCTGGGCAACTTTCCAGCCACTCATCCCCAAGTCTGTAGTGTTGCATGGGGTTGTTGTGACCCAAGTGCATGACCCAACACTTAGTAGTGAATTGCTTAAAAAGGCATTCATCAAATGAGCAATTTGACAAATACTGCTTTTCAATACTCCACTTATTTTTTTCAAATTCTGTCCAATATCTATTTATTAGTTTATAAAATTTCTACTGAAAGTACATTAGGGACAAACATTAATATGTTGACCTGCCCTGATAGTACATTATTACATTTTTTTAAAAATCAGTTCATAGATAGTTAAAGAATACTATTAAAAGTAGTGTGCAGAACAGTTTTACCAATTTAAATTGCTAGAAACCTGTATCCCTATTTTACTTTCTTGTCAGGTAGCTTAATTCTTGAAGCAGAAGAAACCGAGTCATTTTTTTCAAGCTATGCACTCACTTATATATCAAAATATGACTAAACTGAACCAATTTTCCTAGATAGTAATTTCATAAATCAATAGAACACTTAAGCAGCAAAATACCATGGCCAGCAGGTTATTCCACATCCGTGGATAAACACAGTATTTGGACCCCTTTTTATTCCCAGTACTAATACAATCTCAAAACAGTTTTCTTCATCATCTACCAAAAATTTAGTTCTTGCTGCTATCATCATGTTCCCATATGTTCTAAAGGGAAATTTTTCCATAAAGTTAGTGGGAAATTTCAATATAAGTATACAGAAATGGATTGATAGTATGTTCATCTTTCCCTATGCACTTAGTTTAGAGCAAAAATCTACTGTACATTTTAGTCGTAACATGCAAACAAGAATAAATAATACCACTCTTTCTTAATCTCTCCTATGTATAACTGTAATCCACAGCCATTTTGAACACACTTGTGCTAAAATTGGCCTTTAAGAGCCTAAAAATAATCCTCTGTAAAAGATGGTCCCCCTAATTTATTTGAATTCACCACACATATCTCTGCAAATTTACTAGTGTGTAGTGATACACCTGATCCAAACACTATCTTGCTTATGTTGCCCACAAATTATTCCCCTGGAAAACTCCATTCTCATGTAAAATATTTAAACTTCCTTAGTGACCTTCTAGGACTAAAGATCCCAAGCAGTGATATAAAACAAAAATGTCATATCCCCTCCCTCCTGGAAAAAAAAAACCAGTATGTCCTAATGGAATAATAAAACATAACCCTTGTTCTCTGGGGATGATTGTTTCTACCGAAGACTTTTTTCTCCCTAGCAGATAAAACAATCTCTAATAGAAATGGTAACACTTATTGACTAATTTTTTGTTTTAAGAAGAGAATGGAAATAGGATATATTTTTAAATCTGTTTACATAGAAAATAACACTTCATACATCAAAGACAGTATCTTTACTACCACCTTTCAGTTACTGCGCTCAGTAGACAAGCCAGTTTTACGCAGAGAAATAGCAAAAATTGGGTAAAAGTCAGGCTATATAGTTTTATCCACTGCCTGCTGTGCCAGTTATCAGTATGTCACAGCTACAATCTATTCTACCACAGTGTTGCAAAGACAGACATTTACAATTCTTTCTTTTGTTTGTTTGTATTGAAGAAGGCTACCAGGTTCTGTTTCAATTTAAACTAAGTCAAAACACGTATATGCTGTATTTTAAATGTAACTGAGGCTTTACCTTTGGGTTATTTTGATACAATGTAGTTTTGCTCTAGTAACTCATGCAAATTCAATCTCCTTACTTCCTTCTTTTATGTCACCTAATATTTATCAACTTAGAGTCTGTACAACTGGAATTTAGTCTTCAATACAGGACTAAATACGTATGTTCAGAAAATTATAAACAAAAGAGTATGCACCAAATAACTACACATCTAAGTGGCTGGTCAGGGTCAAGAGCATTGAAACTTTTATAGAAAACTTGGAACAGATGTATTCAAATAAAGCTGCCTTGCAAAAAATTTAGGTTCTTGTCTAATCATCAACAATCAAATATATTATTTAGGTCTTGTATTTTCCATATGCCATTCAATAGCATTCTCATTGTCATCATTATCACCATCTGTTCAAGAAAGGTCGGGACTTATATGAACATATGAAGTCCTAGAAACATATTAGAAATGGTTTAAATCAAAAGGTTAAACAAATTAATTTCCTTGTTATGACCACTGAGCATTCGGAGAGACAAAGTCAATGGGCAGGTTCCCTTCTCCTTCCAACACTTCTTAGCAGCCTCAAGAGTACCCAGAAGCTCTTAATACACGTTTTCTGTCCCCCAACACCAAAATCATTTGTGCCTAACAGAAAATCAGAAATACATATTGGTTTTAGCAGAGGTATCTGAAGTAGTTGAATTAGCATGATTTACATTGCCTTCATGTCCCTTCTGAAGTGTCCACTGAAAGAGTATTTCTTTTTCCTTAAAGCGTCAAAACTTTAATTCAAACCAGTTTTATTTCAAAACTTTTCCCACCATTAAACGGATGTCCCAAGAAACAGATTCCTCCTTGATTTAGCAAATCTAGAAATCACTTTGCCACTAATGGACAAATCCCTGTAGCCTACCCAGCTAGTCACTAGACACTTGTGAGTTTTTTAGTACCTCAGAATCTGAGTACACAACCAGGCAGAGATTAAATAGATCTTGTTTTCACACAGCTATAAACATTCAATCCATGGAAAGAATACAGGGGAGAATGTCTGCAAAGCTGAGCAAGCAAAATGTTACTCTGGAAATACATATTACAGAACAAAGTCAGGGCTTCATTAACATTCGCAGAATATGTGATCTAACAGGGAATTCCTCCATTTCTAAAAAGCATTAAAAAACTAGAGATTGCGCTGATTAAAGACTTGCATACAATTGAAGAGAAAGAAGCCAATTTTAAATTGTAGACAAAGATGATCCCCCTTCATTAAATTCTCTGCCATCTTAATGCACATCTATCTTTCTAATATTAGGAACTGTCTGAAGTCATGAAACTCAAACCGGCACTGTTGAGCTCCTGCCAAAAACAGATGTTGTTATGAGTGACAGATGAATATCAAGTTGAGGTCTTTTCAGCTGATTCAATACCTCCAATTTAATATGGGCCTATTTATTACGACTGAAGTATAAATTTTTTGGCTATTAAAACAAAATATAATAAACATTTTTCCTCTAATTTTTCTAAAAAGAAAATTAAAAAGTCATCTGTTTCTAGTGATCAAATAGAGGAAATTATAGCCTAAAAGATGAAAGGTTTGTAAAGGGATATGAAAATTATACAAAGAGGTTCTGAGAGATATAATGAAAATCTCAATTAAAGTAGGCATCACAATTCCAAGTTTAACTATAGATATAGTAACTCACACAAGCCACTGAATCATTAAGGGAAAACCAATACACAAGTAATTTTCAGTTGAAACTCAATCATTGCATTTGATTACCTGCATTTTTATATTTGTAGCACGTTTTAATAACAGAGTTTGCTCCAATTTTGTAGCTAACTCTTGAAAAAAGCTTAGTGAAGTCAAGGGAAAACAGACCTGTACAAGTAATTATTTCTTTTTATGTTTTGATGTGGGATGAAGGTGAACAGAAAGAGGAGCAGAAAGATCAAGAGAAATGCAAAAGGTGTGGACTACACATTTGGTAGGAGGAATTTAGAGAAAAGTAAAAGTAATATCCCTTTTCTTGTCTGCCCTCATTCTTCCAACTTTTAATTTAAACATGACCACCACATGGAAATGTTGAAATGTTAGGGTGCAAGAAGAAGCTATCAATAGATTATCAAAAACATTTTATTTGACAGACAGGAAGTGGCTACTAAAACTATTTGAAAAAGGAAAGAACTTACTATTAAATATCCTTAGAGAAATTTTAAAATAAAAGCTTATTTTCTATCAAAATACCAAAATTTTTGATCATGAATATAATTAAACAGAAATTTAATGATGCTTCATAATTCTTTTTTATTATAAAACTTTAACTGGAAAAAAAAATTGATGGGACTGGGATGGATTCTATAAATTCGTTTTGAGATTGACAAGGGGTTGTTTGACATGTATTTCAACCTTGTCTAAATATACTAGCTAGCTAACCCTAGGGACAATGTGAATGTAAATCAGGCCCAGAACTAAAGCATTTAATACTGCATGTGCACTATTCCAACACACATGCAGTTAACCTAGCGCAACATGTAGCAAGACAATCCTTGCAGACACTGCCTATGTTGCAGAGTTAGAAAATAAACTCAAATTACTCCAGAAATACAGCAGCAGATTAGTAGGAAAGCTCATTTAACTCAAATTGCATATTTGGGAAAAGGAAATTGTCACTAGTCATCAATGTCAACAGCTAGGTCAAAAGGAATGAATATCTAATACTGTTATTATTTAACTCAGCCTTTACAGGATCAATATTTAGAGGGCAGAATCTGTTTAAAATGAACAATAGTTTGAGGTTCCAAAATAATTTGATGAAAGTAAATATACCAACAGACATCTCAACTTCCAGCACACAGCACAACTTCCAGCATGTAGCTGAAAAAAACATTGGATGTAATTATTTTGATTGCCACAGAACTACAAGCACTTATAAAAGTTATTTACCTGCTTATGGGTTGTATGGGAACTCCCAAAGTCTTCTTGCTTTCCCAGCACTACTGGTAGTGCTGTCAGCTCTTCTATCCTAGAACCAGGGCAGGATGGGTGCAGCAGCCAGGGAACCCACCTGGATGGACATCTCATACACCT
This sequence comes from Grallaria varia, assembly GCA_013396735.1. Classification (NCBI taxonomy): domain Eukaryota; kingdom Metazoa; phylum Chordata; class Aves; order Passeriformes; family Formicariidae; genus Grallaria; species Grallaria varia. The sequence goes on from VWZG01010827.1 coordinate 653,623, forward strand.
GGGACCTTTCACTGTTCCTGGGGAGGCTGAGTTCAGCAGCAACCTGTGCCTCCTTCCATTGGCAGGCAGCATGTACTGCCTCTCCCGCTTCAGATCCACACCCTTTTCAGCCCTATTATTTTTATGTTATACAAGACAGGTGTTAAAGGAGAAGAAAGGACCTGCAGATGGAGAACAGTAAGAGGATTCATGGGCAAAAAAGCATGGAGCCTGAGTTTCCTATGGAGGAACTGAGAAAACTGTAAAAAGGGAAAGCTCCCTCTTCTGCTTCCAAAACTTTATTCATATTCACTGAATAGGAATTTTACTAGCTGATACATTTCTGTTGCCTCTCACTACTTGCTTATGTCCTCTTCAAAAGGAGGGGATGAACTGTGATGCATACTTGCATCCATGTGTGCAGTACACAGATTAATCTGCGACTTGCCAAGTCAAACAACCAAACTCCACCCCACTCCTGAACAGAGATTCCTGTGACTCCTGTGAGGAAAAATACAAAATACATCCTATCACACAGAAACATAGCTGAAGCAATGACTTTTCTCCTAAGTGGCATGAGGAGCCAAATGTATATAGGCAGCCAGGAACTGGTAAACATCCACATTCATGAATCTTCAGACAGCACAGCACTGCTACTCTAATCTGCACTACATCTGTTTGTCAGCACAGGCAGGCATGAACTTAAAAAAACCCTCTGAGCCTAGCACTCCGTGCTGTGGGTATGAAACAATATCTGAACTTTTAGGACACAGGTGAGAAAAACTAAAAGCACAAAAGTTTCTCTGTAGCCAGTTGAAAGTGGCAGAGCAAACTCCTATAAGTATGCTCTGGTTGGTTGAGTCAAACCCCATTTGCAATTATTAGATTTGGCCAGTATACTGGTAGTCAGGTGTACCATGAAATGCTTCTGTCACATCCTTCCTCCTGATAGCCTGAAGATATTGTAGCTACTGAAGCTATTTAATTAGTTTTCTCTTTTGAAGATCAGAAAAAATGAGTGAATTATCGACTGATCCTTACGCACATCTCCATATCTTAGTGCATGGTTCCCATAGTACCTCGGGAAGCAGTGCTGGAAAGCAAACCCTGTCCCCCACATCCAGTGCAATAAGAGCCATCAGGCAGTAGATAGGGCAGGCCATGCTGGGTCAGACAACTGCTCAGTAGCAAATCTTTAGTACTATCTATAAACAGATGTCCAGGGATGAGGGGTAACAGGTAGGTGTCCATGACATTTCTCCTCACACTTAGCCCATCCCCACCTATTTCCATCTATGGAGGAGGCTTCCTGAGCCAGATGCATCTTCTATAAACCACAAGAAAACACATGTATGTTTTTAGGAGAGGTTATTCAAGACACTGGAATCCTCTAAGCTCTAGCTTAACATGCTGTATTTTCAGTAAACACATTCTTAAGAAAAATCTACAAAAATCTAAAACCCAACAGAGAAACCAGAAAGATAAATATAACAAGGATCTTCTGTCCTGTTCTCAATCCTACTTTGCAGAACAATTTGGCAGAAACTATCAGCAAATTTATCCTTAAAAGTACTTTATAATTCAAATATATATTTGAACCATTATTTTATTAAGAATGAGGGGGAAAATCCAATACTTCTGTGCTTATAAAACAGGATATAAGAAAATTGACTGCTTTAATTTTTTTATATAGCTTTTGGGAAAAAAAGAATTACCACCTTCTCATTTTCAGATTCCCTAAAAATATCAAAGAACAATTTTTTTGAGACTTAAAAAAAAAAAATAAAAAGGAACACACTGACAGATTTACAAGGACACACAACCTGATTTCTAAATTTATGGGACTGGCGCTCTTTAAGTGGCATGAAGAAATGAATGCTTTTTTGACATGCAAGCCAAGAACATTCCTTGAGTCTTGCACCCTAAGTAGTCACTGCTGAGGGAAAATAAAAAATCCTTGTTCTTTATTTGTACTTCTGTTTCTGACATAAATGTGAATTGAAAGGGGAGTAGGGGAGGAAGTGTATTAAGCTTATTAAATACTAACAGGTTAATTTACACTGCATGAACATAAGAGTCACCTTGCTCTGAGTTTGTTATGCATCCCTATCTGTGCAACCCCACCAGGCTGCTGAGGCATAAATGGATCCAACTGTAGCAGCTGCCCAATTTGCTCCCATCAGCAGCAATCCTGACACACATATCTTTAAAGGAATCTGTCAGAGGCAGTGAAACCTTTGATGGCATGCCACTTTAACCACAACGCCACCTTTTCACTTAAATCTTTTTTTCTCAAATCCAGTTACCCGCTTTTCACAACTAATCCTGTAACAAAATTGCCTGAAGGCTTCTCAGAAACTCAGGCAAGTGAGCTCTGCAAGAGGGAGGATAAGCGCATGGCCAGAAGTGGAGGGAGAGAGAGGGGAAAGAAAATGAAGAGGTTGATGTAGAACTCTAGACAGCCGGCCTTGCTGCTCCTTGGCTGCCAAAACAGCCAGGAGAGCCTTGTTAGCACCTGCTGCAAGATCTTCCTCCAACAATAGCCTTGGCCCACTCAGGTGTTCCCTCCCTTGCTGTAGCAGCTGCCCTGCCTTTGCAGGACTCTGGCACTGGCAAAACAAGCAGTGACCCTTGCAGGTCTGCACTGAAATCTATTGCTAAATTCTACCTAAAAGGTACAAACTTAAGAAAACTTAAACTCTCATAGGAAATGTTAAGTTAGCCCTTGTTAAAGCCAGCTGTAGAGTTCAGGCAAGCTGCAGCTACTGAGACATAATCTCAGAGGTTCTGACTTCTTTATCTAGACAGAGTGTTACTCCACATATCAGTAAGCTGCCCAGTCTTACGATCTACCTCATGCAGAATTCAGAAATGCTGTCTTTGAAATCTTAATTCGTACAGTTGTAATAGTCCCTTTCTCCAACACTACCATACTTCATACGTCAGACAGGCCAAACAGCTGAACAAAGAGCAAGGTGTGTGCACCTTATCAAGCACTGTTAGATGATGTAATTCTGTCCTTATGCCCTGTTTCCTTCCCTTCAAGCATATTTCTTACCTTAAAACAAAATTTTTATTCTTTCATATTCCAAATCATTGTGTGTTTTCCCCCCATTTCACATGACTGCCATTCCTACATATTCAAAACTCCTGTCTTAATTTAGAAAAAGTATGACCTAGGGTTTGTGGTTTCAGTTAGGGGAGGAAGCCTTTTTTTACCTTTTGGACAAAATTTTCTAATTTATCTCTGCATTTGTGAAGAATAGAATTTCATCTTAAAGAGAAGAGGAACATACTGTAATCACATGACTTTGCCTTTTTTTTATTAACAAAGTACCCATATTATGTAACTTGGAATGAAAGCCTGAGGTAGCTCACCACAAGGCGCAGTCTCCATGTCTGCCACTTGCCAGAAGTCCTATTTTCCTTCCAGTTCCTACACATCCCTTCTCAAGATCATTCCCAAACAGCACTTCTCAAGCCCCTCATCCACTTACTTTTCCTCACTTTTCCTCTTTGTTTCCTTGCAACCCATACCATTGCTCATTTTTTCTCCATAATCAGCAGAACAGAGGATTGGCCAGTCTTTGTTCATTGCACATCTGTCCTGACCTAAGCCATGCCTTTCCCCTTTTGGAAGTGAGCAAGGCACACCCAGTAAATCCTTGTCCTCAGCCTCCAGAGCCTGTATGTCTGCCTGCTCCTCTCCAACAAGCAAATCCTTCCAGCTCTCTGGATAAGAGTTTTCTCCACTGTATCAAAAAAAGTAAGGGTGATACAGGGACAAGGAAGAGGAAAAGAAAGAGGAATGAAAGCGATGAAAAGAATTCTGTTTACTTTAAGCTAACGGCTCAACAACTCCAAGAAATGTCCTGGGATTTTAGATTAACCGGAAAAGGGAATGAGCTGAAATAGAAAAAAAAAGAAGAAAAATCGGTGTTTGTTCTGTGCTCCTCCCCTTCCTTCCACTCTTCCCAGGAGTACTAGTAAATAGTGACAAAGAGGAAAGAATTAATTGCATGAAGAGGAAGTGAAGTGCAAAAAACAGTTGACGACTTCAGGGGAAACCCTATGGGTAATTGCCAGATTTAAGGACATTTATTTTTGCTTGCTTTCCAAATGTAATTGGAGATGATAAAATCAATAATTAGGAAGAAAAGAACAGCTCAGGAGAAAAAGCAGAATGCTGTGCTTACATAATTAGCAACAACAAAGAATTTTCAAATCCATTAGTAATCAAAGATGATGTTGAACAACACCTAATAGAGACAAACACTTGACAGATTGTGCCCTGTAGCACTATTAGCTATCCAAAGCAATCTTTGGCTTGCTAATCCAGCAGCTGAGAAGTTCTAAAAGACACTTGTCCCTTCTTGGCATTTCTCATAAAATTTCCACAGTGATCTGGGCACATTGCAGTGGCCTGAACACACCTATTCATCAAAGAAGAAGTAAAATCTCAGAGGACAATGTTTGTAGAGGATTTAAAGATTGGTCATTAAACACCGATTTGGATAATTTCTCAGATGTTAGTACTTCAGGTTTATTCAAAGCCAGTGCAAAGTACCTAGGAATATAGGCCAAGACAGGACTCCATCCTGTAAAATAATAACTCTGGAAAGGTTCAAGCCACCCTGCATAATTTCTGTCACCAGCCACATTTAAGCACCTGATATTAAAGCATCCACTGTCATAGCCAAGTTTGCTCTTTAACTCACTCCATCTGAACAGCATGAATCCACCACACACGCTGCTGGCCTTGTAGCTACAGACTCTGGGATAATGACCATTTATCCAGCAAGGCAGCTATAAATGCTGGAATCGGCTGGTTCTCAGCTTCCCTGAGAGCACAGGACCCTCCACCCAAGACCCAAGACTACAGACACTTTGGTTCTCTGGTTGTGCAACTGTAAGGAAAAGCCTGCTGGAAAGTAGGAGGTAAGTGGAAATTACATACGGAGTACAGAAGTGCAAACAATGAACCCCATAGCAAATTCAGAGCATTATCTTCTAGAGAAGAGCTGCCCATCTTTTCAAAAATTTATTAATATCTAGGGAGATACTGGAAGAAATTATAAAAATAAGAAAAATACATCTTTCCAAAAAAAAGAAAAAAGGCAAGAGAGTGTTTCTGCTAATCTTGTAAATTTGTATTTATCATTAAACAACAAATGGAAAAAATACTAAAAAAATATTTACTGCCTAGCAATAGGTTTATGTGAATCAAACAGTATTAAATTCCAGAAGAAAAACCTCACCAGAAATCCATTACCCTTTCCAAAAAAACAGTTATTAAACTAGTAAAAGAAGTGAATTATCATGTGACTGTAAGAAGAGCATTAGATTTCTTATAAAAATCTTAACTTTAAAATTAATTCCAGCTGACCTGGATAGCAGCATTTCCAAATTCAGCGAAGTTATCTATAGTTACATTGCTATGACCATTTAACATTTGCAAAGAACAGAGAATTCAATAATAATATAATAGGGTACGTTTTAAGACATGTCTTACTTAACATCCCCAAGACAGAAAAGACAGCACACTTGTTTAGTTATTGCATTAATGCCTTTCCAGCCTTTAAAAAAAAAAAATTTAAACCCTGTGTCGGTGGACGCACTGCATAGTGATGTTCCTCCTTGGAGCCCATGACCCATACACTAACTTTTTGACATACTAACCTCTTGCTGGCAAAAATATCTTTAATTCTTCAGTCACCTTCCATTTGCCTTTAGTTTAACGATGATTCATCCCAGCTTGTCCATGGTTACCACTGACAAACCACAAACGCTGTCAATTTTCTGAGTAGAAAACAATAGGCAAGATAAAATAAAAAAGAAGGAAAAAAAGAAAAAGAAGGAAAAAAACAGGGCAGGATCCTATACTGTCTCTAGAGGGGACAGCGTGCACCTGACAGCACTGGCTGCACCCTGCATAGGGTGCCCTGGCACACGGAGCCATGAGAGGAGAGAGGGACTGGACACTGAGCTATAAGGGAAATGCCTTGTTGAGAATACATCCTGTGGACCAAATAAATAATGTCCATGGAAAATCCAAGCTGCTGAGATTCCTTTAAGAAATTAGCTAACCCCAGAACTGCAAAATAAAGAGGCAGATAGTAAAGAGATGCTTTCACTGCACAGCCTGAGCTGCCTTCTCTACAGCTCAAGCACTGCTCCTCTGATGAGCTGTGAGTGCGTAGGGGGAAGGATTTGACCTTTTGAAACATGTAGAAATAAAATTTAAAAATGCTGCATTATTTTGCATATTTCTGCAGTGGGGCAGTGTTCTTTTAAGGCCTTTGGGACATGGAGACATTATACGAATTGGGAAAAACCTTTTTGTCACAAAGATATTGACAAGGAAAATTCCCCAATAGAAGACAAAGAAAAAACCAAACCAAACGAACAAATAATTTTTTTTTTAAAGATGCTGGCATGTGAGACCTACAAGGAAAGACATAAAATATCACATGGGGTGAAATTAAAAGGAAAGGAGGAATGATCCTTATGAATTACTGAAATATTTCCAACTCTGAAGTCTTCCAAAGTATTCATCTGACAGTGTCCTGGGATTTCCAGCTCTTGGGCACATCAGACACATTAAAACAATCAAACTTAAGGAACATATGCCATCTAAAGTAGCTTTTCATCTTTTTATTTTTTGTTCTGTTCAGAACAGTACTACATTACTCCTCAATCAAAGAATTCTGTACAGGCAGGATTAAAACATAACTTGTACTGAAGCTCTGTGGATTAGCTTTACTATTTCTAGGACCTCGAGTTCTAAATTTGAAAGCTCCCACAACCTCTGTATAATGATGAACAATCTTCCTCTTATCTGATTGCTGGGGAATCGTCATCCTGAGCTCTGCCTTTCGTCCTGAATTTAAAAATAAACTTTTTTTTTCCACAAATTCTGTCCCAATATTCTACTTTGTGCTGCATGGCAGGCCAAATCTCTTAGTCCTTTATGCCAGACATAAAAAAGGAGGCTTCTTTGAATGATTTACTGCCCTCGCTAAGTTTTCACTGACAGAAAGATTACTTTGTCTGGATTTTTTTAAAGAATCTTTGTATGCAACTCCTCCATACCCATGAACAAGCTTAAGGAGCGCAGACAAATGCTTTAAAGCACTATCTGTTTTTCAAGGTCTGAAACACAGATGTCTCTTTTTGGTAATGCTGCATTCCATTGACCTTGCTGCAAATTTGATGCCTTCCACTGGTGCGCCATTCAGACATGATTTGTTAGGTAAAGGGGTGTTTCTGTGTGAGTTTTGTTTTATAAGCTAGTTTCTGTTTCCAGCCTTTTTTTAGAGCTTGTCTTAATATTGTTTCACTTTTCAACAAGTGATTATACACAAAGGTACAATCACTTGCCAGATTGTAAAGGATCTTAACTAGTGAAGAAAGACGCATTAATTTTTCTTGCAGATTTTAATCTTTCTGATTCAAGAAGAGTCTTCTTTCATTTGCCTTCCCTTCTTTGCCTTCCTTTTCTTTGTCATCGTATCCATATTTTGCAGAGAAAATTTGGAAGAACCACTTAGAACCTACTGTATGATATCCATATCACAGTTACACCTAACTCTGAAATGGTGTCCTGCATTTGAATAAAGCTTGCACAGGCTAGAGTGATATGGTTGGGGGTTTATCCTTTTCAATTTCTCTTAATTTTAGTGTGTACTTCCTGTAACTACTTAAAGCACAATCGCTGAAAGAGGGACCATTTTCTTTCCTGTTCTGCTCAATCATAATTGTATTTATTTGATTTCATTCTTTACCACTCATACTTTGCCCAAACCCTTTCACCCATGAAGACCCACTGAAAGAAGGTTAAAAGAGAGCCTGATGAAGTAATGTGCAGAGGTAGAGAGGGAGTATTTCTCCTCTCAGTAGGAAAAAAAAAAAAAGGTAACTTTCAAACTCTGATGAAAAAGCAATGGTCTTAGGAAACTGTCTTGGTTTCTGGTAGCAGGACAGCATTGGAATTGGTCCACTGGTGCAGACAGGTGCAGACAGACTAGACAATTCTTCTATGTCACACCTTAAGAACTGATCAGAAGCAGATGTTCAGGGAACAAGTACATATGATACTTCTGAGTGCATTACTACCCTCCAGCTATTCTCATGTCAGAATATTTCCTGAAATGGATCTGCTTTATCCATTCACTGACCTTGGTTTATCCACTTACTAACCATTTACATAATCGTTTCCACAAACTTAATGATGTTGTCTTGAACACATGTGAACTATCACACGTGTAAATTATCCACAACATGCTTTGATATTAACTTGCTGAATGGCTGCTGGTTAAAAAAACCAAAAAAACAACAAACTCAACTTCTGTTTGTTTTGAACTTGGCTTCTGTTAGCTTTCATGTACCAAAAGAAATTATGAACAGTCAACGTCATCCCTAACTTTACAGATTTTTATCACATACCCCCTAATTCATGTATTTTTAGGGTGATGAGTCTCAACCTACTTAATTGTTTCCCATTCAATCTCAGTGCAAGAACAAACAGAGGTTTCTGACTTCAGAGACACTGCTAACAAAGGTCCTTCCTGCATTTGCATAATTTTTTTTAACAAAAGTACTGTAAAAAAAGACAATTCTATTACTACTCAGACCCATTTGTTCTATGGTTCCTTTTGTTTAGACCATAACCACGGGACAGAAACTCTTTTCTATGTTATATGTTCATATTAAATTACAGAATTGTTATAGAATATGATCAAATCAAATGCACAAATACAAGACAAAGAATATTTGGCTAGGCAGCAAAAGCATCCCACGTATCCACAGAAGCCATTAATTGCTATATTTGTAAGTGAGGAATCCTCAGATGAAGAATTAATTTCATCCATTTCCAAGAAAAATTTAAACAAATCAGAATCCAGAGGACTGTAACAGTGTTAGAGGATTTAAACAGAAAAGGTGATGAAAAGATAAAAAATACTGTACTAATTGGGTTTCTTTGCTCTGATGTGGAGCCTGGGTACAGATATGATACTGATCCTACAGTAAGTAGTAGAGCACTATAAAGGAACAGTAATCAACATCTTACAGTGTCCGCAATGTGAAAAAAACCTGCAAAATAACTAAGTCTGGATACTATAAAGAGCTGTCTAACAGTCAGAGGAGGGAAATGCCAAAACAGTCTATCTAAAGAGATCTGGAACCTCCTCCCCTGAGTGCTTTTAGTATCTTCCAGGGTGGCATGCTTGATCCTTTCCCAGTCTATGGAGATAAAAAAGTGAGCTTCTCAAATCCATGTCAGCTCTGCACTTCTATGCTTTCTCATTGATGTAACATAACACGTGGCTTTAATGGGACACAGATGCCTAAAAGCATTTTATGAGTTCTGGTGGCTAGCCAAAGAACCAATATATGGACCTGCAAATAGCAGGAATAGGACACAAGAGCTATTGTTCATAGTCATATGGTTTTATTTGTGTTACTTGGTTGCAAAAAGTTAAATCGTGCCTATTCACTTTTTGCTGATGTTTTCTGTTTAGGGCATACAAAGTGGGGAAATAACAGTATTGAAACTCTTATTCTGAATTCAGAATTTCCAAATTGCTAAGTGCATCAAGGGGCTATCAGCACAGAACAAACAGAATTTGCTCTTAGGAACAGGCTTAATCACAACTTTGTTCCAACTAAAACATATTTTTAATTTGATGGCTCTCTCTGCTTACCGTTACAATTGCCATGACCTAATGGGAACTCAAGCTTCAGCATATTCACCAAAATTCACCGTCTACTTCATAAATTATAAAAACACACGCCTTGAATTTGCTTGCAATAGAATTTGATTTGATTTTGCAAGCAGAAGTATATGAACACTGGCTGTTGCATCTGATGAAAACGAGGCTCATCATTAAGGCCTTCTGCAGTGGTGAGTGTGAACGAGACTGTCTCATTAGACAGTAACAGATGACTACAGAAAGATCTCACACTGGTGAACTTTAATTTGACAATGTAACTTTATTCTAGAAATTCATGTCTCATTTTCACTTCCTATATAATTAGTGAAAATAGGTGGGTTCTAAACCACAAATTAAACCCTTTCCATCAAGCTGACAACCAGAGATCATTGATGACAGGCACCTAATTTAGGTGTTGTGTACAGTCTTTAAAAAAAAAGGAACCTTCTCTGGATCCAAACTGCCAGTATCAGGTAAAGAATATTGAAATGTGTGAGGGTTTTGATCTGTCAGGGAACTCATTTACAGCTCATTAAACAGGCCAAATCTTAAAATAGGAGAAACTTGCAAAAAATTAGTTACACAAAACACTGCATTCTTCAAAGCAGATTCGAAAATTTCAACAAAACACACCTGCCAATACTGTGAGGGGGAGAAGCGTCATATTTTAATGTGTGTAATTTTAATTAAATCCTGATCTTATGGTGAAAAAATACTCATCAGACTTTATGGTGGTAACCCAAAATCACATGGGGCTCTGCACAGCCTTTACACATGTTAAGGTGATGTCCACAGGGGCAGTTAGTGACTCCTGGTTTCACTCTGGGGTGCTGATTCAGTATCATCCACTGTGCTTGCATACTATAACATTACTGGACTGTCTTGTGGAGAAAACTGAGTAATTTCCTCCCAGACAAGAATTAGAACATTAGAAGAACAGAGTTGCAAACTTTCAAAGTAAAAGAACAGTGAAGTTAAACTTCATTATCTTTATTTTTTCCATTTGTACATTTGCATTGCCACTTTGCTGCATACATCCTAATATAAATTTAATTTTCTTCTCGATCCAATAGAGGTTCCAATATAATAGCTCAGGCTTCAAAATTATTTTTCATCATTTGTTCTAAAATAGGACATTATTTAGCTCAGAACAAGGGCCCCTGTATCAGCCTGTGCGCTATATTTATTAAAATTCCTGCTGTTGGCCTTACAAAACATTAAAAGAACTGCAACATGAACTTTCATTGACTATTCAATCCCAGTATTTTGTGCATGCGTTAGGCAAAGAGAAACATTTTCCAGGAGCAAATAAACAAGGCCAAAATTAAGGCTGTATAGGATATTTTATCTCTGGAATCTACTCATTGAGTTTCTGATGCTGCAGAACTGCAAATGCATTTAAAATAGGTGTTGTGTACAGCTCTTTTAATTTGAAAAACAAACTAACATCCTTCCTTTCACAAAACTTCAGTTATGTGCAACTTTCTTGATCCTTCAATTCATGTGAAGAGCTAAGAAGTATGGATCCAGCGCAAAACCATCTTATGTCCCTTCTCTTCTCTTACACACTCTTTCTTAGGCTGGTGTGTCTGCACACATAGCTCTTCCTGTTTTGTCTTTCTTAGCCAGTTTAGTGTTTACTTCTTAGCCCTCTGACTGGAGTTCGTCTTCTTACAGACACTGAAGTGAACCTTTTTCCACCATTCTGGTCCCTCCTGCACAAAACACCAGCTTCTTAGGCTACAAGGCCTGCCAGCCCCATTTCTTCTGTTCAAGGCTTGTAAAATAACCTCCGGCTATGCCTTCACTCCCTTCCTCATTCCTTACCCCAGTCTCTTTGTCCAGCTGATCTGGACCACTAAATCCTGAGGGTTTTTTACCCAGCAGAGTAATGCAAATACTCAGTTTTCACTGCTCCATAAGCCCCCAGTCCCTGTATTTGTGGTCTTCTACAACCAAATCCCTTGTCCTAGTCTCTTGCCTTGGTCCTTGGGCCAAGGTCAGGGTCTCCTCTGTTATTCTTTTAAATTTTATAATTTTTAATTATAATTTTATAAAGCATTGATAATGGAGAAAAAGAGCCCCTGGTCTTTGTAGTGATGTCCAGAGCCAGCGTAGCCGTTTGAGAACTTCAGTTACAGGAGACATCTGCTTAACCCTGAACTGTCCCAGCCTGGGCACTCAGAGATAAACTATAAGGAATAAGGCTGAAAACATCTAACAAGTGAGAGCATTTCTGAATTATGTTTTCTTTAAGCAGATTACAGCTTTGCCAGATTTGGTCTGATTTTGCAGAGATAAAAGCTGTCCCTTAGCCAATGGCCACTTCTCTTCCAAGTGTCAAGTCTCCACTCAAAACGCAGATGCACTCAAGCAAGAAAGTTTCCTTTAATAAGAGCCAAACAGGACTTGAAAATACCTTTGGCAACCCACACAGTAGATGCGAAAAAAAAAATCCATTAAGGTCCGTATTTTCTACATTAATACAAAGACTACACTGACTCTTCTCCCACTAATTAGATCATGAAATGATGACCTGCAGATCAAAGATCCCATAGCTACATTTAGAATTCCACGAAGAAGAGATTATCATCGCTCTGCAAAACAATTTATCTAGCCTTATTTAAAAAAAAAGAAAAAAAGGAAGGGACTAATTTTGATTAATTTCTATATGAAGCATTTCAGCTCCTCAGCATAAGGAAAAGTCAGATTTCAGCTCAGACAGTTATAGTTTGACTATATAATAAGCACCTGAAAAGAAAGTCTGTAATGGGAAGTGTCAAACAACTTTAATAGGTGGGGCTGATATAAGAACTTTATCATAGGGAAACACACTACATATGCAGGGAGATCAGCCATAAAATGACCTCCTTCTTGTTATTGCCCTGAAGGTCCAGTAGCTCTCACACTTCAAGCCACTTGAATTTTGGCAACCCAGTAACTAACAGCCAGAAGCACAATCTCAAGCTGATGATAAAACAGGAACCTCTCAAAACAACTCATAACGGCTTTTCCAGCCTGTAATTTTCAATGGGTGAAATTAACAGTAGTTTTACACTTGCTGCTACCTTATACGGTCTAAGTCATCAGTACTTTCTGGAAATTTCTCCAAACCTAAACCTGTAGCTGATAGTTGTCAATACACTCCATAACCACACTGAATCTAGACAACAGTTATTATGTATTACTAAGGGTAAGGTTATCTCACAGGTGCTGCCCCAGCCCAGTGCACTGTGTAAAAGACTGTTTTGATACCAATGGGTATTTCTGCATTTCTGCAACATGGAACTTCACAGGGAGCTGTACACTATGTATTTTCCTTGGAGTACAGTAGATAAGCTGTCATTGCTGCTTTGAGAAAAGGGCACCCTACGTCTTACTGATTATTGCTTCAAAACCAATTCTCCCAAAAGCAGGCAGAGACAGAGTCCTGCTCTGACAGTCTAGAACACAAATGCACAATAGGTATAGCACAGAAAAACCTACATTGACTTACTGTACACACAAATACAGACATGCAATTAAGTCACAACAGATACAAATCAAAACAGAAACAAAAAAAAATAATTAATTACCTACTTTGACATATTCATACCTGCAGTCCTCTCATTCTAAAGCAAAAAGACAGGGGAGAGAATGTACAAATTTCTTGTCCATTTGGGTGGCTTCTTTGCACATGTTCCTGAATTTTCAGCTGTGATGAGATCCGCTCATTGGCAGTCACCAAGAGGCTGATATGACCATGAAATGAGGAAACACAGTGAATGAAAAATAAGGTACTAGCACCACCATTTGCTGAGGGCTGGAAAAACTAGCAGAAACTTTAAGAGACCATGTAGACCTATTTCTATAATGCTAGCTGCTTTTAACTCACCGTTCCTGCTATTGGAGATGCTTGATCAAAACATGCTTTCAGCATTAATTACTTGCCAGGAAAATCTTAATGAAGTCCAGATGATGACTGTTGTTCCCAGCACTATAAATCTTTGTATGTAGAAACAGTTTCAAGCAAGGGGGTTTAATTGAGTTAAACAAAAATATTATTGAGAGCTAACCATAGATTAGAAGTGAACATAGAGTGGCTGGAAGAGATGGACTGAGACAGCTTAGGACATTACTTTCCCCTGGAAAACACATATTTTATTGTCATGCCATTTCATCCCAACACTTAGAAATATGGGGTTTCTGAGAAGTGACCCTGGAAGGGATGAGCTCTCCTCTGCCAGCAGAGCCCTTCCCCACTGTCACATGGTGTTTCCATTTCTACCTCCTGTTTCCTGAAGCAATTTGTTTGTTTCTAAAAAAGAGGAGGACTGTGAAGCAGAAAAAGTAACATAAATCTTATTTAAGGAATTTAAAGAAGCACAGTCTCATTTTCAAAGATACTTGTTAAGAAACAGATTTTGACACCTGCATTGCAAAGTGCAAATGAGATTCAGAATTAATGTAGGCTTTTAAAATCTGATTTGTTCTGCCTCCTCTGCTCTCTGATAGTTTCATTTTGATCCTCTTGAGCAACAGATGTAGCTGTTACAGATAACAGCCACAAAATCAATTCATAAAAATGGATGCATGAACGTCTTCAGTTTCGAGGAAGAACTGTTATGGAGGAGAAATGCCTAAATGTGCAACAAAAATAGCTCTACAATTACTATTTTTAATAGATTTTATAGAAACATTTCCATTACACTTATATGTTGATTAACTTTTATGTTTATCAGACATTACTGATAGTCTAAATGACTTAATTAGTGTCCCTTTAACAAAGTTTTTAAAGTCATATTTTCAATTCCTTACTCTGGTTTGTTCCTCTTTCATTAAAAAAATCCTTAGATTTAGCTCTGTGATAAAGAGCAAGAAATAGCTATTCCATCTCATAATGATGTCTGATGTCTGCTCAATGCACGGTGAGTTCAGAAGGGGGTGAGGAATTAAAACTCAAATGTATTTTCCTCCATTTTTAACTCTTTCTGAAAACTATTTAGACTAGGCTCACCACTCCAGGATTATTGCTGCAGATCTGTAGTTTAGTGCAACAGCCATCATCATTCTTGGGCATTCTGACTCCAAAGGCAATCAGAAATCAGGCTTAAAAATTGCATCATTAGGAGCTTCTGCGCTGTTGCTGGTTTTTCTGTCTAACTTCAGGATTTTTTGCAGAAGCCACATGTTCCTGAACCTCTGAGACTGGTGAGAGCGATTCACTAGCAATTGGAAAGTTGTATTAGTCCAAGGAAGCAACTTCTAGGTTGATCATGGTGAAAAAGCCCTTCCTTCACAGCTGCTTGGGGTGAGTCCTCATGGGACGGTAAATGGGATGCCAATATTCAGCTTCTCTCCCCTCATCCCTCTGGTGACACTAGGATAAAGATGGGAAAGAAAGGAAGAACGGTGGCACAAACCCACAAAGGTCTGTCAGACAGTGGGAAACTGGGGTAGGGCAAGCTGCCAGACAAATGCCCTGTGTATCCTCTGGGGATATTGAAAGAAAGAGATTGTTGTGATGGCTAAAACCCTAGGCTTTGGGCCCCACAATACTGCCAGCTTGACTCGTTTCAAACCGCTTTAGAGAAGCTGACATCTCCTTAGGTAAGAGTGTAGCTTCACACATGCTAGTTAGTCTCTGAGTGCCATGCACATGTGTTCAAGTACTGTTCCTATGTGCTGACATGCTCATGCATCCATTCATAGCAATGTCACTACATGAAGTGGGGGAGAATACCATCCTGCTTGTTCAGCAGTCTGCAGGTATCAACGTCTCTATAGGAATGCTGGCATTAGTGTTGATTCTGTTCAAACAAGCACGTAAACCAGAAGTGCTTCTGCTCATCTCCAGCTTAATAAGGGAACAGAAGTAGACGATAACAAAAGCATAAAACCAGAACATAGCAAACAACGATGAATCTGAATTTCCAAGCTTCTGAAAAGGGCACTATTTGAGAAACAGAATTACTAGCAGCCATTTTCAGTAATCATTTATTTACAGGAATCACATAAGCAGATACATTCAGCGTTATTGAGGATTTTTGTGCAGTGCT
Source organism: Grallaria varia (assembly GCA_013396735.1). Taxonomy (NCBI): domain Eukaryota; kingdom Metazoa; phylum Chordata; class Aves; order Passeriformes; family Formicariidae; genus Grallaria; species Grallaria varia. The sequence continues at coordinate 669,353 of VWZG01010827.1, forward strand.
TTCACAAAGTAATTACTCTTTAACAAGCTATTCCCATATCTGTTAAGAAATTATTATATCCTACATTAAAGTCAGACTAAATATTAATTTCTTTAAGGTCTCTGGAAAACCACAGTAGTGGTTTCCACTTTCATTTGAAAAGGAGAACTTGGGTGTAAAAAACCACCATCCTTAGGAAAGAAGTGACTGCAGATAACAGGCACTAGGACTGTGGCAAGTAAGAGGACCAAAGACACCTGCAGCTTAGTGGGGGGGGCAGCTTCCCTCTTTCAAATAAATGATGTACACTTCTGACACTTTAGAAAAGCAAAATGGATGTTAAAAGAATAAATACATATTTTGCCTGTTAAGACAGAGCATCTAGTTTTCATGATAGTTTTACTAGGAGCTGTGAGTTCCTGAAATTTCTACAAAAACAAAAGCTACCTTCTTCTTGAAATGCTGTTTGTTCTTTGGGATGAGGAATGCTGCAACAGACTCAAAATACTCCCTCAGGGCAGACATGGCACAGAGAGATTTAGATCAGTGTGGTGACGCAACTATTCATACCGACTCCAGAGTTAAACTTGTGTCCAGCCGATGGTATCACAGGCAATCACTTTAGAGGATGACATCTTTTCTAATTCCGTTCTTAAAAGGGATATAAGCAAGACTGGGATAAATAAATCAACTCCTAACCAAGAACACAAGGGAATTTCTTCATACTGTCTGATAAGCTTTCCCTGTGCAAACTCCTTTACATAGGAAAGTTATTCTGCGAGTGTCCCCCATCTGGTGCACCCAACTCTGGCCCCTTTTTTCAGTGAGCACCACCATGAGAGTGTGTTGGTCGGCTCCACTGCAGCCAGTCCCACAGCCACATTTGCCAGGCCAGGACTTTATAGGAAGTTAAACCTGCTTAAAATCTTTTCAGATTAGGTAATTTAAAAATGGGTAAACAGCAGTTAAAGTTTAATTCTACAATCTGAAACATAAATCTCTATGCAAAATAATTGCTTAGGAATAGTGTCCATATTCCTGTTTTTCACCCCTGTCAGTTTTATTCAGCCAGTTTAATGTTTTGGAAGAGTTGTTTGATAAAGTAAAAGTAAACAACATTTTAAAGGGCTTTAAGCATGTAATTTTATTTAAACCAAGTTTGTGTCGTCAAGATACCCAAGGAACCCCCAATGAACAAGCTGTATCACTAGGAAAGTTGATGTTACTATTTCCACCAGAAAAATTCATTAAATGTTTGTAATTGATGCACAACAGATATATCTATTAAAAGAGTGTATTTTCCTTTCAAAGAAACAAATGAACTTATGACTGCCCAGGTCACTTAGTTTGTGTACTGACAGACTGGGTTTTCAGTAGTTGACCTTTATCAGATTGGCTGACTGACAGCAATTTGGTCGGTCATTCTGTTAAACGCAAATGTGTATTTCTTGGCCCCAGAATAAAACTGTTAATTTGTTAACAGTATAACAGGCCCTATTTCAGTCCTAGACCCTTTTGTTGGTTGTTGTAGAATCAAGTCTCTTTATCCTGATATTTAGCTAAATAAGTAGCAATAAAATTTGAGAGAAATTAAATCAATAATTGTGTTCAGAAAATTTATACTAAAGCTATAAATAGAACCCAGAACTAACAGGGCCTAAAAATTGCAGGGTACTCAAAGGAAATGTCTACACTAATAACTAACAACATTCTTGTAAATGTCCACATTTTCTTAGCACAATAAATAGGACTCCACAACAGGACTCCTTCTGATGCCTACATTGATACAAAACATAGTATAATGTTTTCAACAGGTTAAACTCACCCGGCCCTAAGAGGGCAAATTCTGATCCTGCTGGGATTGAACGCACTCAGCTCTTAAGAATGTTCCTCTTTCCAGAGGTACTTGCACTAACTGTTGAGCCATTGCTGGCTAACAACACTGGACTCACTTCTTTGCATCTGACAGATGATCTAAACCAAATGACATTGGATAAGGTGGCTACCTGATACGTTATGTAAATATGTTGATTCTTCAGTTCTGCAATAGCATCCAACTTTTTTGATTAGTTAGTCAACCTTTTGAAGCACTGACGTGGCACCATCAGGAGTACCAACATGAGACTGTTCACCAACATCTTCCAAGTCTCACTGCATGATAGCAACAGCACTGGTGACATTTTGTCTCACAATTCCTTTTGGTGCTCCTCGTTTATACAGTCAATATCTTCCCATCAGCTGTTCTGAATTTACAGTCTGTCACTGACAGTTGCTGACTGCTTCCCAAGTAAAAGCACCATGCTGACTTTTACCTGTCAACTGGTTTCTTTGAGTTGTAAATTGCCACAAACGTATGCGTCATCTCTGAAAACGTATCAGGTAAGTGTTCTCCAGCTTTTTTGTACAAAGTCAACTCCTAAAGTGCATTATGCACTGGCATTCACCTTTCTTTGTTATTTGTTACCTTTGTAGCATTTTTTTTTTTTTTGCTTTTCAGTAGCCTTGCCATAAAATAAAACATGTGCAATTAGTACCCATTTTATTTCCTGCTAGTATTTAGTAACAGACTAAAACATACAGGTACACGTGGAATGTAATGTATTAAAAAGTTGCTCTTGAAAATTTAAGGCATTTTTTATTTCACTTAGTTTGGACTACTTAGACTTCTGAGCAGAGGAAAGAACGCTTAGAAGCAGTTAAATATAAAAATCCACAATAGGCAAAGTATTTATCTTATTTCTAAAATACCATTTCCTTAGTTTTTAATTTTTCAGCCCTTTGTGGCTCCTTGAAAAACTGCAATGTTTGTCTGTTATGGATGAGGTTTTAAAAACAGCTATAAATAAAATACTGGATTATAGCTTCTAACTGAAAGCTGAGAATAGAAACAATATGGCAAAATACTGCTATAGCTATTTATATTGTTGAAAATATTACCAACCTTTGACAGATCTCTGATATGTAATTATGTAATTTATGGCAGAAAAACCCTCCTGAACTGCATCTATTCCAGTCCCTTTCTTATGACAGCAGTGATCAGATTCTCTCCAAGCTTGTGCACATCTGTCCCACTGATAGTCCTTTCAAATCTTGATCACAGCTACTACCACGAATTTGTGTGACAGATTTTCCCAGCCTAATGACCTTATTAACCTTATTTCAGCAAATAAGCCCCTCCTTTTCTGCCTGTGTGTTACTGTCCTACCCATGTGTTCTTTATCAATCTTTTTGCAAGCTGTTACCATTTCTCTGCTACTAATCTTTCAAAGAGAAACAAGAATTGACTGTTACTAAATGAATTTCCTTCAGTGGGAGGATGAAGCACTGCAAGGCACCAAAACACACTGTAAAAACGTAATTTGTTTCAAGCAGGCATTTTGTCTGGCTTACAAGAATAATAAAACACCATATAATTGATCTTACATATGAATTGCCTGTAACAGAGTTCAATATGGCAAACATCCCCTTACCTTACTTGATGAACACACAGAACAGACTCAGGACTGGGAATTGATACATACTAGAACACAAAGACCATCACGTATCTGGTTGTATATAAGGAATATACATTATACCTGTGTTAAGACTTCAGTAATTTGGATGGTTATTCTACACCAGGAGGCCTTTACCACTTTACAATCTGGTCCCATTCCCTCATTTCACACCTCTGTGCCACCAGCATCCTGATACTTCAGGCCAGCAATTCCCACCATCCCCCAAGGCTTGGCAGATGAATCAGTATTCACTTACCTTCTGCTGGCTGATACTTTGGGGCTTTTAGAACTCTTTTGCTTGTTTGTTTGTTTGTGTAGATATATTTTGGGGTGAAAGATGTAACCACTCCTTTAAACTGAAGTTGAGACTTCTCCCATTTTTTTTCAGAGCTCATGTTGTTTTTCATGTGGAACTAAGAAAACCAACATGTCCAGCTGGAAAATTATGATAAGCTTCCAGGAGAGACAAAAGCAAATACATTCTGTAGTAATTACAAGATCTGGGATTCTGATATTCTGACTACTTTTAATTATAAATTCAAAGTCCCCTAGTGTGTGTTATAACAGGTTACTCCAGCTAAGACCATCCCACACAGGGGAGTTTTCTCTTTGCTGCCACTTCCTCTTTTCTAATTTCTCTGAGTCTACTGATGTCAAAAAGAACCCTATATTTAGGATTACTTAGAAATATTAATGACAATAATATCCAGATATTTTACAAGAGAGGGTGGCAACAATCTTAAAATTCCTAAATGTGATTCCTGCATAATTCCAACCCCTTTTCTACATGGTCTGTGAAATAGACTGGAGTTTAAGTGATGGCATTCGAAGTGCAACTGAGCTGAACTGCTTTCCATATGTTTCACCAAGAGATGCATCTTGTTTCAGAGAAGCAAACGTAGTTCCTTCAGCAACTGCTAAATTGGAGGTTTTAGTGTACTACAGGACGATCCATGCTTTGTCAGGAAATGCAGCTGAGAAGCGAGCACAGGAAAAGCAGTGAAGTATCAGGTCCAGATGCAGCACAGATGTGTGGCTCGGCACCAGGACAGAATGAGAAGGTACAGGGACCCATCCACCTCGTACTTTGTTTTTCAGCAAGTTAATTCACTCCATTGTAGTTTCTCTGCATGTAAAGATGAAAACAAGAGGCCAGCAGCCCTTTGTCAGGCACTTTAAGATCCTACCATAGAAAGTACTATGTTGAGGCATAGTCTTATTATTTATTAATAAATCACAACTAACTATTAATTACTTAATTTGTTGGTATTTAAGATAGCCTAATTATATTTGTAGCTATTAGTAATTTTTTTGTTTAAAAATTTGCAAAGAAATTTCTTTATTAGAAATGTCAGCATTATTTTGTTATCATTATCAATAGGACTATTATCAGGTGGACAACACTGTGTTTTCTGTTCAACCAATAACAGTATTTTCAAATTCTGAGACTTTGTTTTACAATGTTAATTTAATTTGCATATGGCAGTGGTGCTAAACCTGCATTTAAGGTCTACAGGACAGGCACTGATTAAGGATTAGACAGCATGACTCTGGTGCTCATTAGTTAGAGAGTTACTCTCATGGTAGGCTCTCAAAAAGTAATCCAGATGTTTAAAAGGAAAATATTGTCAGACCTGAGTCCCTTTATTCATCTCCAGGAACACAATTCCAGCTTCTCAAAGCACAATAAGGAATGTCAGAAGTTTGGGCAATGCACATGATATCATACGAACCCACGTTATCCTCTGTTCCACTCACACAATAAAATATGAATGTTACCATGAGAAAGCTTCTTCTGTTTAGCACTAACATGGTCACTAACCTGTGCTTAGCTAAGAATCAGGAGAGTATGAAGCCAAAGAAGGGTTAACTTCTGACTACAGCTCTAAGACAAACAATCTCATTTGTGAAATCTTTATTTAAGTGAAATATATATTTAATATGTTGGGAAATTTATTCTCCAAGATAGCTCAATTTGCCACTGAAAGAATGTGGCCAAAAGCATCTATAAAAGACTTTTCAAGACAGTTTATTCAAGGATTCTTTAACAATAATAGATTGTAAATTTAGTGATGTGATGTTTACAATCCATCTTAGAAATAAATATCATTACAGTTTACTTTAAGCTAAATGCAAACTAAACACAAATAATGTAGTATGATATTTGCATTTTTTCCTAAAAAAAGTCAACAAAATATAGGGAGTCTTTTATATAACCAAATATAAAATCATGACACAGTAGTGCTTCATCTATGACAATTTTGAAGAATTTTCTAAAGGTGGCTGAGCAACTGTAATTATCTCCCTTTTAAACTGAATAAAAACATCAGTGCTTCTCCTTTCCCAAACTTGAGCCTTGGACTATAAAACAGAAAGGAACCTTCTCCTATTACAAAAAAAATGCATTTTTCTATAGCAAAAAAAAAAAAAAAAGGCTTGTGAATGTATTTTGGGCATTAACTATGACAGAGATAAAGGCAGATGTATTTAAAAAAATTTCTTACACATTCTAAAATTTAAAATTACTCTGATATTCAGAGTTTTGCAAAATCTGCTTGCTAATCAATCATAAAATGTGGCAATCTTGCAGGACTAGGGCTGGCAAAGGGGATGTCTCTAGTTACTAGAGCACTGGGATTTGTAAAATGGAACAATAAAGTACTTGACATTCATTCAATTTTTCTTTTCAAAACAGTAGTGCAAACATTTGGGAGAACCACCATCCTACGCTTAAGGATTTGTGGTAATCAACAGCAATTTTTTCTTCTTGTAAGAAACATTAATTTACTACATTTACTAGTCTGCTTTGTTTAGCAAATTCATTGTGCTGGTATAAGTACTTTTTGTTGAATACACACAGAAAATATTTTAGAAATCCTGTTTCATTTAGAAACTATAAAATAAATTTCTCTACCACATGGAGGACACAGAGGATTCTCAGCTGCTATCCAAACCTGCAGCTCTTCCAGTTTTCTGGGTTTCACAACATACTGAATGGAGATCCCTCAGTGAAGTATTTCATCCAGCAAACTCACCAAGACACCAGCCACAGGCCCAAAGTGACATATTTCCACTCCGGTTTGTCCCCACCTTCTCCCATCACTGGAACTTGGAAGGGTCAAGAACTCTCCCAGGAGGAAAAGTGACTTTTCTTCATTATTACTCTTTTTTCATGAAAAGGATTACCTTCTGAATATTTTGCAGTTTTCCAGATAGATTCACCAGTATTTTAGGTCCTTGGGAGATTCATCTCTGGCAGCAGGCAAGCAGTGGAGGGCAGGCAGGGACCAGAAGCCTTGCTGGAGAAAGGGAGACCACAGTGCCCTGATAGCATAAATAAACTTGTAGCTTATTCATCTTCTGAGAATTAATGAAAGATTCCTCATGGTGGTCATGAGAAATGGGAGAGATTTCCCACTGATTTCTCACTTTCTCAAAATGAAACAGCATCTGCCATTACAGTAAGCAAGGAGATGAAAAGTGCTGAGAGAAATAGAATTATTTCTGCCTTAAAATTCCTACACTCCAAAAACTTACTTTTCTGCCTCAAATTTAGACCATTTTCAAACCAACTTTTTTTTCATACTTTTTTTCTCCCCTCATTTTGACAGTACTGCTGAAGCCTCCCAGAGGCAGGCAGCAGGTTAGTTTAGTTTTGGTTATATATGTTTGGTATAACAGGTTTATCTGTTCTGCAAACTCCCGTCCCTGAGTTTTGGCAGATATGCACCCTCATAATTCCAGCTGATCTTTAAGAGTCATTCTAGTTCTCTGCACCTCCAAAAACCAGATAGTAAAGTCCTTCCCATGTGTAGAATGCATGTACACAAACACAGTGGAAGAACTTCACAAAGACTGCATGTCCGAGCTCCTGATGGTGTGAAATGCTGGGAGCAGTGCTGTTCACAAAAGGAGATTTGACTCAAGACAGTCTCCGTGAGAAATGAACAAGGAAACAGAAACAACTTGCCAAGCAACAATCCAGCAGCATGGAACACTGATAGAAGGCCCTTGTAGAGCACAACAGAACACTGTTTTGTATTGTTGATTCCATCTATATACCTTGCTTCCTCCTGCTCTTTCTACTTCATTTGGAGATGCAAGTGCTGATTTCTCATACTGCTCTTGGGTTTTCCCCTTATGCAGCCAACAGTCTCAACCTTGGTCTCTTGCCATTGGCTTTCCCCCGCCTTCATCCTGGTCTACGATCAGGAAGTTCTGAAGTGCTCCCATCCTCACCATTACCTGCTGCTCACTTCCCAAACTTCTGCTCTCCCAAATGCTTGGTACCAAAATCCCTAGCCAACTACTCATACCTCTCCCCCCTTTTTTTGTTTTTATCTCACAGTCCACCTTTCCTGTATCTCTCCCACTAAACTTCCTTTCTCTTCCCTTCTCTGTGAAACCTGTCATAACTAGCTCCTTCCTGAGTCTGTCCCTTTTCCATGTGGCTTTGAGATGGACCACTCCTTCCACTTCTACTTGTTTCTAATGAAAAGAGCACTGGGAGCAGAGAGATGTGGAAACCTTTGCTTTGGACCAGAGCAAGCCAGAAACACTTACTTTAAAGAAACTAAGTTTTGACTCTGGCCTGAGTTGCTCCAAATTGCCAGATTTTTATTTGTGGATACAGGAAAATTATGGGTTTTCCGTTAGTCTTGTTCTTAGGAAGAACGGAACTATTTTGGCTTGAATTTTCAAATTAATAAATTCTATTGGCTGGCATGGAGGACCACTCCTCCTGTAAACAAAAGCAAAGCATCACATTGCATTACAGGCAATGATACTACTGATACAGACACATGTAGAAACTGAACTCCCAAACCAGTCAAGAATTTCTTAGGAAAACCACGGAGGGAATATTTTTGGAGAAATACAACTTTCTCTTTGACTCTCAGGCCAGGCAGTCACTATAAAGAACTACAGAGTATTTGAAAGTGTACTACTTAAGAGTAAAAGAGCTGTTGTGGAAAACTGCTGTCCTACTTTGGGTGATTTTGGATCTCCATCGTTTGTGGGTGCAGATATTGTCATTTGTAGAGCTTCATGAGACTAAAAGGAAGTTTTAATTCAAAAACCAGCTGGGCAACAGTCCTCAGGCACTTAGCCAGTCTTTCCTCCTGTTCCAGCTTCCCTTTTCCCTCTACATCGCAGGCAGATTTCCAAGGGCAACTAGCTCCTCTTGTTTCTATCCTGAAGCTCACCCACAAGTCAGGAGAAGTTTATAAAGCCTTGCAATAAGATTTATCACCAGAGGATTAGTCTGTGCAGCTCTGAACGCATGGCATTATTTTCAGTTTAGGTCATTAGTCTAAATCCATGTCTGCTCACTGGTTCTTTTTTCAAATGTTTATTCTTTTTGATTCCTATACTCTCCACTGCCTCCTGTCTCAAACTGTTGAGATGAATAGTTGTTAACGGTAAAAAAGGCAAAATGCTTCAAGTATATTTTTAGCCACCTGAATGAATCTATTTTAGCTCCATGACTTTGTGAGGTGTATCTCAGACACTTTCTGTCCCACCTCCTTCTGCAAATCCTCAGGGAGCTAAACATCATCAATGCACACTGAGATTTGGATGCCTACATGTTATGTGAGCCACAGTACTTCTCCACTCCTGCTGGACACTCCCTGGCACTGTTGTCTGTCCCCTGTTCAACTGTTCTCAATCCATATTCTCAAAGGCAGCCAGGCCTCCATAACAGTGTCACGTGCTGAAGTGACACCATAGAAGTATTATTCTAAATGTCTTTAATATCAAACAATATCAAAATTATCAGACATTGATATTACTGTGATAATCTCAGCACTAGTCTAGCATTTTTCTGCAGAGCCTGTCTTGGACTGATCTCTAAGGAAAGCTCTAAAACCTGTAGGATTCCTTCCACCTATCCTGATGGGGATATACATTTGTATATATATTTTCTGCTACAAAAATGGTTGCAATCTGCTTCACAAGAATCTGCACCTGTCCTGGTTTGTCTGCTACCATCATTTTACCCTTGCATTATTTCTTCTTGCAGCTCCACCTTCCCACCACAATGCAGCAATACATATCTGTCCCCTTGTGGCCATATACATGACATAGGCTTCTTCCTTCACAGGATCCCTTTACATTGACCAAAACCTCTCTGCTCTTTTTCCTCCCCACACGGGCATGCACTGACTGCCCTCACCCCAACAGCTCCAGAAAACTAAAAGGGGTATGAAGCATCAAGTGCAGTCTAAAAGACAGTGCAGTCTTGCACAAGAGAGTGAACTGTATCTTGGTGTCTGCTGGATGCCACACAACGCTGCAAGGGTCTGATCCTGCCTTGGCTGGAGGTGAGGTGCACAGTGCAGGAGGAGGCTGCCAGGTCTGAGGGACAGAAAGTGGCAGCAGAGCAAGAGCATGGAGAGATTCCTGCAGCAACCCTACACAAACTGTCTAACACTGGGCTCCTTGCAAGGTGTGGACCTGAAACCATACTGGATGAAGAACAGGGTTGGCCACAGAGACTTTGCTGTAGGTAAGTGATCTGTGAAAGATCAAGGTGAGAAAGATATTGTGAATGACAGCAAATCTAATGGAGCTTGTGAGGACTAAGAAAAAAAATGTCTTCAGAGAAAGGTCTGAGAGTTGTTTGCCAGTACTGTATTTCTGCTTGTCCTTTGGGATGCCTGTCTCTGACCTCTAGGGGCAAGAAGCCAGAGTGGCTGCCCATATCAATTCATACTGTTACTTTATAATTTGTACTGCATATTTTTACATTGGTACTGCATTGTTACACAGAAGAAACACTTTGAAATGCTTAGTGAACTAGTCTTAGTGTTTTATATTCCATGCAGCTTTAGACCACGAGGAGCCTGCTCATCAACCAGAGCACAGGTTACAGACTGGGACAAAAGTGCCTCTTTGGTCTGCTCCAATCTACAGCCCCCTTTGGGTTTCATTTCAGTGTCTACAGTCCCCAATGCCCTGCCACAGCCCACAGAGCTGCTGTAGTTGTGCTCTTCCTCCCAGCACAAAAACAGGGCCAGACAGGGAAAGGGCTGAATCAGCTCTGCTGGCATGTTGCTGCCTTCATAGCAACACTGGGGACGGTCTTAGAGCATCCCACAGCTACCATCGTGTTATTTGTTTTGTAATCAGAGCTCCCAGTGCACAGCCTGAGGAACGCTACAGCATCCCAGCTGGCCAGAGTCATGGCTGAGGAGAGGGCTTGGCAGCTGATGGGAAGACAGACGGCACACGCCAGTGTGAGCACAGCCAGCCAGGCCACCCAGAGCCAGGCAGCCCTCAGTGAGGGGCTCTGATGCCCACAAGGCTGCCAGCACTGCCCAGCAGGAGCGATTGCCCCAGCATCCTGATTTTGGAAGGGGAAACTAAGCTCTGACCCTCTGACCTCTTAACCAGCATCCTAAAGAGCATTTGTCACTACTAAGGCGTGGTAACAGGAATATTTTGTTGGTCAAGGTCCTATTTTTCAGATTAAATTTCACTCACTGGCCTATTTAAAATCAGTATTAATAGAAAATTGAATGCTTTTTAATAACAAAGCACTTGTCCTCCCCACCCACTACACTAACATTCCATTAAAAAAAAAAAAAAGCCAAAAGCATTTCATGAAAACAACAATTTATAGCAAGCATTATAAAAAAGTACACATATCTCAGGGCCAAAACTTATTCAGCTCCCAGCCTGGTGAGAATTCCTGCTCCCCAAAAGGCATCTGACACTTGGTTTCTCTGCTTGGTACCTCTTGGAAGTTAATTGTTTGGAGCCCACTTGCTGACAATCCAATCTTCTTTGTCTTGTTTCTCCTACTTACCCAAAGTAAGTAGTCACAAGGAGGAAATGAAAAAAACCGTATCTCAACTGTTTTTATTTATTCCATTCTGGAAAAAAAGTGCTCTTCTTTGCTTTTATTTTTTTTTATTTGCTTTGGTTAAGTGAAGAAAGATGTACTCTCCCAAAACTAAAGCCAATACAGGAAATAGGAGTAGTCAGATCCCTTTATGAACATGATGAGTATTAATACTTCAGAAAATACAGATCCACTGTGTAAATAAATTTTTAAAAGGCATGAGAAAACTCTTATTCTGCCTTGTGTTGGCTTAACACACAAGCCCATAATCAAGCATCACTACCAAATTCATGAGGTGCAGCCACACATTGAATATTGTGTGCAGTTTTGGGCACCACAGTATAAGAAAGACATCGGACTATTAGAGAGCATCCAGAGGAGACCCACAAAGATGGTGAAGGATCTGCAGGGGAAAACATATGAGAAGTAGCTGAGGTCAGTTGGTCTGTTCAGCCTGGAGAAGAGGAGACTGAGGGGAGACCTCATTGCAGTTGCAACTTCCTTGTGTGGGGAAGAGAAAGGAACAGAACCAATCTCTTCACTCTTGTGACCAGTAACAAGACTTGAGGAAATGGTATGAAGCTGAGTCAGGGACAGTTTAGACTGGATATCGGGAAAAGGTTTTTTATCCAGACAGTGGTTGGGCACTGGAACAGTCTCTTCAGGGAAGCAGTCACAGTACCAAGCCTGACAGAGTTCAAGAAGCATTTGGACAACACTCTCAGGCACATGGTGTGACTCTTAGGGTGTCCTGCACAGGTCCAGGAGCTGGACTTGAGGATCCTGATGGGTTCCTTCCAACTCTGCCTTTTCAGTGATTCATGTGAAAATGTGCCTCCTCTGTGGGGCTGAAACTTTACTGCTGGTGCCAGGGCTGATGAGTGTGACAGAAGACTTCAAGGCTCCCAGCAGACACTAGAAATCATTTCACAACCATAAAATTTGGCCAAATGTGCAAGCTTACTTTAAGATTGGCACTCTCAGAGACTATTTCTTAAAGTTACGAATGCATTATATGGCCCAAGTGGTCCTAAGTTTGTAATGTAATTTACTTAACTTGCAAAATACGGTAAATCATTATTTGTATGATATTTATTAATGTGGATGAAGGAAACAGGTTTTGTTGCTTACTAATAACTTGAGCAGAAGTGCCTATAATACAAGTAGTTTGTGTTTTGCTGGTTTTATCTCACAAGGAGTTAGAAAAGTATTCTGTTCTTTTCCATCCCCTAAATTCCCAACAAACAAATCATGCCTAAAACATTTCCTTCTTTTACTTTACTTGGAAATTGTGATGCTAAGTTTAAGTCTATATAATTTAATATTAGCTTTTTCCTTTTTTCCATTTATTAAACTTTACCTGAAAAAAAAAAAAAATCATAGAATAGTTTGGGTTGGGAGGAACCTTAAAAATCATCTAGTTTCAACTCCTCTGCCATGGGCAGGGACACCTTCCACTAGCCAAGATTGCTCAAAGCCCCATCCAACCTGTCTATGAACACTTCCAGGGATGGGCCATCCACAACTTTTCTGGGCAACATCTTCCAGTGCCTCACCACCCTCATAGAAAAGAATTTCTTCCTTTGTAACACCTAACCTAAATCCACTCTCTTCCAGTTTGAAACCATTCCCTTCAGAACAATATTACATTATAAAACAAGAAGTGAAATTGTTTTTAATCCAGGTAACCACAGGAGCATAAGAAAATATGATTTACCCTATTCTCCCAAAATGACTGATTTCACAAAATCTTGGGTGTTTTGTTTTTTTATTTTACTAAAAAGTCACTGAGAAAAGATTCTTCAGAGGCAAATGAGATAAAAGCATGTTTTGTGTCCCCAGCCAGATACCAAAATTATGGCTCTTACTTGAAAAAGTGTCATTTTTCCTAAAATAGTGTGTTCAGTTTTACTGAATGGGTATCATTTACTAAGATACCATAGAAAGTCCACAAGTTGTCAGGCATAAATAGATTAGTCTCCTTTACTGTTCTACACATCCATACAAAACATAATGGGAAGAGAAAACTAAAAACACAGAATCAAGTTTGACTATACTATTAAAACAGATGTATTGTTCATATTTCTTTTAAAAATGCATAAAGTATAACAACACTCAGGGTGATAAAGCAGTTTTTATGATTAAGAGGTAGTTCTGTACACCTCATCACTGCTTTTCTGAAAATAAAGACTTTAGTAATTCAACTATTTTCTGTAATGGACAAGCATTTTAAAATAACTTCTCATTAACTCAGCACAGTTGCCACTTATTTGGCCTGTGGATTAATTGCCCAATACAGCAGCTAGAAGAAAAAATTGAGGCATCATGACCAAGGTCAACACTCAGTTTTATGAAATATATCCACATTGGGCACCTGAAAGGACCCTGTGAAAAAGCCTTTGCTGCAAAAGCAAAACTTTTTGTTTTGCCACAAGAGCAGACAAAGGAAAACAACAGAAATTAAAAAAAAAAAAAACAAAACCTCTTGTTCTAAAATTGAGATAATCCTCTAACTTCCAGATAACTGTCTTAAAGCTAAAGTCCGTATGTGTAAATATACAGAGAGGTCTCATTTGGCAAGAGTAACAGCAGCAGGACAACCCCTACTTTATTTTATCCTTGACTCCCAGAGCTAAAGCAGAAGGAATGTCACTGAAGTGGACATTCATTAACTTCAAGTACTTCCTAAAACTGTGAAGTTACCTTGAGTGGCCCATACCTTCAATGCCTCTGCAGTGAACTGGAGGGTATTGGTAACCATAACTGAAGGTCCTCCCATTTCCATAACTGAAGCATTATGCTGCCCAGGAATTTTCTCTTTGCCATCTCTAGGCTGCTGGCTTTGCTCTATCCATTTGGCTCAGTCCCCCTATTGAAATTCTAAAAGTCAGCCGTAGTCAGGACCTGTAGAGTAGCAAACAGAAATAAATATCTCTTTTTCTGTGGTTGTCTAGCAGGTAAGAAAATGAAGAAGCTGTACATTTCTTTACTACTCCTCTGATGCCCTTGCCACATCCTTGAGGCAGATGCAGGGGAAGCAGTGGTGACGATGAGTGTGAATCAACTCATCAAGATGTGTAATGATTTCATAGTCAGGAAGAGCCAGGCTGGCAATGCTGGTGCCCAGCATCCATGAGACCACCTCTCGCAAATCTGCTAACTGCAAGAGTAAAAACAGAAAGGAATAAATTAAACAGCAAGCAGATGAGATGTCTGGAAAAACACATACATATTTGCATACATACAAACACAAGCATTAGTATTATCAGATCAAACTATAGGCATTTCTGCTTTTGCTCAGTACAGGGAACAGAAGAGGATGGAAACGGCCTTTTGGGGCATACGTCAAATCACAAAACACATAAACAGCCAAGATGTCAAGTATTTCAAACACAAAACACAGTTTCAAGTGTTTTTAGTATCTTTCACAGGCATATCTTCCCTGCTGACTCAACTGCAAAAACTGAGGAAATTACAGGCAGAGGAGTTGTACTTGACCCAGATGACCAGAAGCTGTACAGACAACTGAAAACTCCGGCAGGCATAACCCAGAGCACTGGCTAAGATGCTGATCCTTGAACACTGCCTGCCCTGCTCCCCCCCCTCCACCCTGCACTTTCTTGTGGCAACCACAGCAGAAAGGAGAAAGTTAGAAGAAAGGTGGACATTTGGCACATCCCTTGGTCTGACTTTGACTTGAATCAGGATACAGCCCAAATTAAAGATGCAGCTTGGGAAATACTTGTTTTTCTTCTGTGCATAGCTGCTGAAGATACATCACAGGAATGATATTTGGCAAAGTAATTAAAGACACCAACTTTCTCCCTGCAGTTCCAAATGGACAGACATCCCCAACTAATTGTCATCACCAGTGACCCTGCCAGTTACTAGATTAAAAACTTAAGGTCTGTTGAATATGAATGCTGATTTGCTCTTTTCAACTCACAGCATAGATGACTGTAAGTCAAACTTCAATGCCTCTTAAATGGAATTCAATGCATTACACATCCAAAATGACAAATGCCCTAATACCCCTTATCAGCCTACAAAGAGGAAAGTGTTCCTATTTGAGGAAATGTGCCAAGATGCCCATTGCCAAGTGCTAAAGTGACTCAAAATGTCACAAAATCATCAAAACCATCAAGAAACTGAACTCACACTCAAGTGTGGCAGCACCCTCACTCCACCAGTCACACCAAAGGCTAATGGTAAGGAGACAGACAAACTCCTGAAATACGTGACCAACCCCAAGAACATTGCGCAGAATTCTAAAGCAATTAAAACATTTGCGGTGAAAGGTTTTTGAAGCCTTTCCTGAAAACAAGGTTGCAGTTCCAAGACTTTGACAAAGACAGTTTGTTTCATCCCAGTACAAACTCTGAGGAGCTGCCATCTCTTCAAAAACAGAAAAAGGAAACCAAAACAGAATAGGGCGGAGGTCTGGAGTCCTCAGCACAAGGCAAACATGGACCTGTTAGAGTGGGTCCAGAGGAGGGCCACAGAGATTATCTGATGCCAAAGATCTGTGACTGAAGCACCTCTGCTCTGAAGTCAGGCTGAGAGAGTTGAGGTTGTTCAGCCTGGAGAAGAGAAGGCACCAGGGAGACCTCATTGCAGCCTTCCAGTACTTAAAGAGGGCTTATAAAAAAAGAGAGAGAGTGACTTCATACACAGACATATGGAGATAGAAAAAGGGGGAACACTTTGAAAGAGGAAGATTAGATTAGATGTCAGGAAGAAATTCTTTACTCAGAGGGTAGTGAGGCACAGGAACAGGTTGACCAGAGAAGTTTTGGATGGCCCATCCCTAGGAGTGTTCCAGTCCTGGTTGGATAGGGCTTTAAGGTCCCCTCCAACCCAAACCATTCTATGATTTTATGATTTGAGAATTCTGTCCCAGCTGTCTGTATTACTAAGACAGTGCAATGTCTTGGATGAAACACTGGAATAATGTTGCACCAAAGTCCCTTAAGTTCCCATATATTACCTTCAACATCAATTCAGGAGGTCACTGATGCAGGGCTCTGGCAGTGTGCTAAGCAGGTACCATTTAAGAGAAGCTAAAGATTTTTTTTTTTTAAACATCTGGATCACAGACAGGATGAGCAGTCAGCAAAGCTGGAATTTGTTTGATCCAGCCTTTGGATTAATTTAACTCCCAGAAGACATCTATACAACAAACCCAACTGATCCTCCAGGAGTACATTAGGGTCTGCACTTTGCACCAAATGTCTTGCTCTCGTGTATTTGCTATGGTGCAATAATCAAACTAAATTTGATGCACTGACAGATTATTGATCTGGCAGGATTCAGCCAAAGGGAATAGATACAAAGTAAAACATATATACACAATCATCTCACTCTTTATTTCTGATGGGAAAAGGAGGTCATACCAATGCGGAAGGGACAATAAACACAAAGAATTCAATACCTTTCATCAGCAAATAAACCTAAGTGGAAAGTCCAGAGAGCCTTTAAAGAAATCCTTTAAGCCATTCATTTATGCGAATTTTTTAATTGAGTAGGTTTTCCACTTTAATGGAATATCACTTAGACAGAAGGACTTTTCTACTATGTTGTGGCATACAAAGTACAGTGCAGACAAGGCTGTAGTTCATTGAAAATGTAGAAAAACGGTTGGTGACAAAGAAATTCTCCACATAAACTGACAGAGAAGCATTGCTCTTGGATACCGCGCAAAGGTAATAAGAACACAACAGCCCTCATGAAATATTAGAATCTAACAAAAGAACTACCTAACTCTATGTAAGGTTTTCTTCAATAGCAGTTAAAACTTCTGAGATAGTCCTCATTTGAAATTAAGGAGAGAAATAATAAAAGATAAACATCACTGGAGACCCAAACCCATAGGTATGGGTACAGCAGTAAGAATTCCTGCTAAATTTTCTTTGCACCTTCCATTCGGTGATTAAACTTATCTGAAGTGAAAAAGAAGAAATTAATGCAATTGAGAGCATTGGGGGACAGGGCTTCGGTAGAGTAAAAAGCAAACACTGTATTTTATTTTCACACTAACTACAGGAATGTAGAAGGGGTCTTATTCCAATAGAAAGATAATGAAGATTATGTCCAAACAATAGATAGTAAAAACTCGACACTTGTGTGCTTTTAGCAAGTACTCAAACTATGACTCCATGAAATAATTTCCTGAATATAATTCATACCTTCTTCTATGTGCTGGATGCTTCATTTCCTCAGGAGATACATGAAGAAATTCAATTTTTCTGCCAAATTTCTGACCTTCATTATAAAACAAAACTGTGCTAAAGATTTCCAGGGAAAAAGATCCCCAGGGTGTTGGTCTTCTCTATATGTAAATAGAAAAAATATTTTTCTACACTAACCTTTTTAAATAGCATTCTTAAATTTCATCCAGAGTTATTATTAAGGCTGGAATACAGCACAAAAATTTTAGCTGAAAAACCTAAGGAAGTTGTAAGCAGTTTGTCTAAGTTTAGGGCAAAGCCAAAACAATTTTGAATACCTTTCTCAAGAAAAGATCACGCCTCTTTTAAATTTAGAACAAAATTTTAATTTGAAGGAAAAATGTAGAAGGAGAGATAACAGTTCTTAACTACTAAATATGGTTATATATGCATATATGAACCACCAGAACAGAACAGGTAACAACTCTATAACCAAAAACCTCTGAACAATGAGTCTCTGGAGTGACGGAGTGAGAAGTTCTCCCGCAGGTGACGTGCTCTCCTTTGTTCTCCGCCCGGAAGGCGCTGGTTCAGGCTGGGCAGAGCGTGGAGTNTTATACACTTCTTACTTTAAAGAAGCATCCTATTAGTTTTCAACAATTATGCTGCCTACAACATTGCTACATAACACAATATGCAGGACAATAACGTACATACTTCACAATTTTTTTGAAGTTAAATGGAACACATTTACTAACACGTTTGCACAAACTTATGCCCTCTCCAAGGTAAGTTACCACAAAAAGTTTTCTAACCTAAACAAACTTATATGTCACTAATTGATCTAAAATAGTTACATTCAATATTGAGTCTGAAGGGTTTTTTGGGGTTGGGGTCTTTTTTGTATTTTCCAAAACTCTTTGAATTTTTGGCCTATACGCAGTAATCATAGAATCACTTAGGTTGGAAGAGACTTCCAAGATTACCAAATCCAATTCTTAACCTATATTGCCAAGCCCATCACTAAACCATGTCTATATGTCTTAAATACCTCGAGGACTGGTGACTTGACCACTTCTCTGGACAACTTGTTTCAATGCCTGACTACCCTTTCAGTGAATAATTTTTCTTGATATCCAATCTAAATCTCCACAGCACAAATTGAGGCTTCTCCCTTTCATCCTATCACTTTGCCTTGTTGAATCTCATACAATTGGCAAACAGAAAGTGCAAAAGACAGATGAGTGAGAAACAAAAGGAAATGGATGAGAAGTTTTGTACCTATCATATATGGAAAAAGACATACCTTAGAAGAGATGGAAGGATTTTAAAGTATTTTAATACTTCTCTAAAAAGTGATATAATATTTTGTGATGAACAAAGAAAACAATGTTTGTATTTATTATTCTATTGCATAACTTGCAGAATAATTTTGCCTCTCCGAATCACAAATGCTACTCTGGCTCAGTGAGCTAAAATTCAGCGTGAGTTAATATTTCCTTGTTTAATGGTGTTTGGAACAGTTTTAAGTGCAGCTGGGTAACTATACCACATTCTTATATTCTACAGGACAGCTCGCACCTATACACCTACCTGTCTCTCTCTTTTTACTAGTTTCTGCAAAGGTTGTTTTAAGCACCCTCATGTCACTGGTAACTACTTCTAACATATTGAGGCTTTCTTCTTTATCTTCAGTAGCTTTACGTTTCTTTAAAAGAAGTTCTGATTTGACAGAGCGAAGTTGTTCCTCAGCTTTTTCTTTCTTTCCAATTCACCTTGAGACTTATTGAGTTTTTCTATTGTTCTGCTCTAAAGTTTTCATCTGCAGTAAGATAAAGAAGTGTTAAATTCTTCATACTTTTTCTTCTAATGCAAACAAATAATAAAAGTGTCAGGAATGATCATGAACAAGCATTTTAATGTGACTCCTTGTGGGTTCTTGATGAAATCACATATACATGTAAATGGAAAAGTTATTAACTGAGACTGGCCTATTTGAACACAATTAAAAAGATTTTTCTTTCAAAGACAATTAATTCTCTACAGGTTTTTTGAGAAAAGGTACCTGGACAGATAAAAACCCACAGTGAGGGTTCACTCTCTGCCAACTCCAGCAGTATGAAAAAGAGTTGCCAAATGTTTTGCTGTTAGAAATGGTTCAGTTGGAAAATGCACCTAGTTATCTCTTTCTCTCCATCAGCCACAAGACAAACTCACATGAAATCAATCTTCCTTTCTCCTAGTAGTGGCAAGCTATCAATGAGTGCAAACTACTTGTATTCACCTGAGTTAAAGCAGGAAATGTATTACTGCTGCAATGTAATAAAACACTAATAATTAAAATATAGCATCTTGCGTTTTGTATGCAAGAAAAAAGCTCCCCCCCCCATCTATCTGAACAGATCTTCTGTGAGTAACGTGTGAAGAAAGAAGATTACAACCATATCAACAAGTTAAAAAAGGGATGCATATATCATAGGGTTTTTTTTTTTTTACACTAGCCTGAAAATTTACATTGTGCTTTAAGGCATTTCTTAGCATATAAATAAAAATTGGAAAATACCCAAAGCATTGTAATACTGTATTTGCTTTTGCCAACTAGATAGATTTCATAGTTCTCTATGAACACATTTCTCACAAATGAACTCCAGCTGTATACAACTGGAATAGAAAAATGGCAAGAAGCACACATGTAACATTTTAACTCACCTTAAGTTCACTGGTTTCAGACAACTTAGCTTTTAGATCAGTATTTGTTTCCCTTGCCAGATCAAGCTGCTTCTTTAACCTCTCTATCATCTTATGTAACTTTCTGACAAGGAGATTGGCCTCATCCCTTTCCATAGCTAAGGCAGTCCTTAGTTGGCCTCTCTTCTTCCAGCTGGGTTATCTTCTGCCACAGAAGCTTCATGTTGCTTTCAAGTTTTCCTTTCTCAGTCTTCAACCTGTTTTCCCAACACAAGGATATGTGAAAAAAATAGATGTGAAAGAGTGGTACTACATACATTTTTGTGCAGATTTAATCCCTGTGTTGTATATACAACCTGAACTCTTTCTTTCCTCTCTTGAAAACTCTGCAAAGAAATACCAACATATATACACTAACTTGACACTCCCTATATTACCAATTCTCCATCTCTGAATTTGTGCACTACCTTCTAGAGAGATTTTACATATAGACTTCACTCTGTTTGAACATAAATACTTGCACATCACTCATGATATCTGAGCTTGCCTGAAGTATAAGACACTAGTCAAATGCAAGAGGTAAGGGAGGTTGATTACGGAGACAGGGGTTTCAGTGGTGGTAGTTTAAGATAATTCCATCTATAAACAGTTAATTAAAGGCAGCGTGAGAGAAGGAGAAGCAACATACAGAAATAAGGAAGCTTTCATCCACTGCTCCAGTGCAAGGTCCAGCAGCTTAGTTTTGTAATTTTACTGCTTAAGGAGCTACCTGTTTTCAGTTTACCTGAACTGAGCTGCCAGATGTTACTCTGAAACATCTGAGGAGTATTGACATACATATATGCCCTGCTAGAGAGGCAGCTGCTTCACCAAAAAAGAAATACAGTACTGTTATAAACCTTTTAGGGAGCAAGCAAACAAACAAAACATATGGAGTTAGGTGGGTGTGGAAATGCTAGAAAGGTATGAGAGATGCAGGAATGTTAACGCGGTCAGTCTTTAGCCCTTCATCAGAAGAGCCAGGTTTAGAGATAAGAGTTCCTGGTTTACAAATTGCTTTTAAGATTATTTTAATTGCATCTCCATCTGGGTTATGGGTGTGAACACCTACAGATATGAAATATTATTCAGTCTGGTTTTTCCTTCTTTCATTCTCCCCTGATAGCTCTTTAAAAATTGCATTAGTTCCCTCTCTCAATTAGTCTGCCTTGCAAAATTCAAAGCTCTCCTTCTGACTAAGAACTATGCTTGCCTTTGTTTTATCTTACCTTTTTTGCAGATCATAATCCTTGCAAAGAACCAAGAAAACAAAACCAAAAAAACCCACCAACAAATCAGTTTCATTACTAGTTCACTAGCAAGAATATTTTTTTTTGTTTTATGCTTTTGGTTCAAAAAATTAAAAACAGCAGCAGAAGAAAGCTGAAGTTGTTCATCAACAGAAAAAAAATCACAAGAATCTTACAGCAAAATCTAGAGGCAAATTTAAGAATCTAGGGACATAAGCTCTTAACAGAAAGGAAGCAGAGAGGAAGAAACAGCTCCTTAGTCTGGTTTTTTTCCCCAATGTGGTGGGTGCTTCATGCATGAAAGTTACTGTATTATAGTCTAAAGCAAAACAAATAGCACCAAGTTGTTGATTCTTTGCAAATCCAACATTCTAATCATTGATCTTGGCCTGGCAACATGCTACCACCTGTGCCTTTCTTAGTTGCATTGGATGGCTGGTTTGGCTCTCCAGATACTATGCCATTTTTCAAACTCTTAGCATGTGAATGTGTTACCGGCTAACAGTGTGTTCATTCATACAGTTAATGAAAAAATCCTGGTAGCCATGATTGTCTAAGAATATAAAAGAAACAGACCGCAAGATCTTGAGAGATTGCAGACCAGATGATATACTACAGAAAGACATTGATCAGAGAATCATGGAAGGACCTCTGATGTATTTACAGGGACTTCTTTTAAGCTGGTTTTGGGGTGGGGGTTTTTCCCACACTAATGGACTTGGAACTCAAAAGCTTAGCTACTTTTTCCAACTGCAATTGTTGGTCAAAGAAAAGATATGACTACATAATGTGTGACTGCGAATTTGCATTATTTGCAGTGCTGTGAGTAATGCACCAGATGGACCAATGCAATACAATCAGCTGGATCTCTGTCTTTAGTGACTTTTATTCAAAATTAAATAATGTGGGCGGCAACTTTTTGTTCCTCAAGTTTCAACCATTTTGCATCAGATCTACAGTCAGTAACTCCTCTTCCAAGTGTTTCAGTTGATCCTGGCAATTCTCAGACATTTTTCAACTTTCCTGCCCTTCTCCAGAGCTTTGTGGTACAATCTGGTCTGATTTTCAAGAGCTTTAGACAATTTAGCTATTTGGGTTTCAAGCTGAGACACCATTTAGGGACCAAACAAACAAACAAAACATATGGAGTTAGGTGGGTGTGGAAATGCTAGAAAGGTATGAGAGATGCATCATCAAATTATTAAAAATATGGTAAAATATCTATCTTTAAAATACCTGCATCTACTATCGATTAAAAAATCAATACAGTCTAATTTAGATGCAACATTTCCAAAGGTATGAGCACAGCAGCAATACCTGCAGTCAACTATCATTCTTTAAAATAAGCCCATAAAACCACTAGTCTATTGGGGAGTTGAGTAGAAAAAGCAGGTAAATTATTTAGAAAATACATGCAGCATGTGGGGGATAATGTAGATGTGGATAACAAGTTTCAGAGGAGTGTTTTCCAATTGTTAACTTTTAAAGAGTGCTTAACTAAAAGATTTTGCTAAAAAAAAAAATTAATAATTTCTGTAATCTAGCCTGAGCCCAAGAATAAAAGGATAAAATCTTGTAACAACCAACTAGACTAACAATCCTGAAAATATTTTTAGCTCTACACTGTTAACTTTACAAAACTTACATATAATGTCATGGATTTTAAGTTGTAAACTACTTCTAATTTAAGTGCCTTAAAGCATCTGGTTACACTACTGCCAAACACAGAAAAACAGGTCTATCCAAAAAAGTTGCTTGCTTCCCTCTGTCTCCTTCTTATTGTCATATAAATTATGTGGTTACATGATTAATTATACTGCATTTGTAACTCAGTGTTCAGACACTCATCTCCAAGCAGGCTCTTCAATTTAAGCATCTGGTTGGTTCCTGTTAATAAAATGAACAATAAGCACATAAAGCTCCCATTAATTTTAATGGCTCTGAAAGGTTTCCAACTCCAACTGTAATTAAATACGAACAACAGTTTGCACCCAACTAGCCAAAAAACCAGAAATTACTGCTGCTCACACAGCAGTAGAAAATACTAAACAATAATGGAACTGCAAGAACCCACACATATTTTATGCTTCTCTGCATCAAAAATCATGCAGCAGGGAAAAAAACAGAGTAACTTGTTCCCCTAGAGATATCCTGCTGTCAGAGAACCCAGAGCCCCTTGGTCAGGCTGCAGAGTGGCCCTGGGTGCATCCCAGATGCAAGGGGGTTTTAGAGGCTTCAGAGGTCCATAAACACAAGAAAGTGAGGGACCATACCACAGAAGCTGAGAGCACAAAACCACCAAGTTGTCATTTTATCATCCAGATCATCCTGGTGTAAATTTCATCCTTGGTTTAGAGGGACAACCCACAACTTCAGCATTTCCTAAAACAGAGTTGCACTCATGTTACCCATCCATGCCTGTATCCAGCGTCTTAAAAAGGCTGCATTTTTGGTCCTGCAGTTCTGACTTCCCCAATTTTCTGTGCCTATGACTTGTGCAGCTTGTTCAACCAGCATCAAAAAAATATAATAAAAACACTTCCTGTTTTTTGTTTCAATGTGGCGACCAGATAATTTCAAACTAAGACCATTATACATATGACACCAAGTTGCGTGGAAGTGTTGATCTGCTGAAGGGTAGGAAGGCTCTGCAGAGGAATCTGAATAGGCTGGATAGATGGGCCAATGCCAAGGGTATGAGGTTCAACAAAACCAAGTGCGAGGTCCTGTGCTTGGGTCACAACACTGCTCCAGGCTGGGGGGGAAGAGTAGCTGTGAAGGTGCCCAGTGGAAAAGGACCTGGCGGTGCTGGTTGACAGCCAGCTGAACATGAGCCAGCAGTGTGCCCAGGTGGGCAAGAAGACAACGGCATGCTTTTTGGGGTTTTTTTTTGTGTTGTTTTCTTTTTTTTAAATATTTCATCAAAATGCACAGGGATGTTTTCAAAACCTACTTCCAGCCTTGGACAGAATACAAAAACATTTGCTAACATTGAAAATTACCACATCAGCAGGAGATGCTAGAATCTTAAAATCTGGCAAGGATACTAAAGTTGGTTTTCAGTGACTCACTGAAAACAGCTTTTGATTTAGGGTGTAACTTAAAATTTTATAACAGCCCTCAGTGACACATTAATAAATGCTCATCTAAGCAAGCAAGTGAGAAACTTCAGTGCAGTGTCAGGATACTGACCTTGGTCAGACTGCATTCTGACTCACCTTCCTCCTGAGTTGTCCCCTCTCTACCTGTACATTCAAACACACCTTTGCAAACACTACCAGCCAAAATGCCTCAAGCCAGAGCCCGTTGTCTTCCTGTTACCTTCCTCCTGGATGGTGAACAGCATGTAACTGTAAATGTAAAAATACTTCTTTATTTTAAGGTGTGGGTTTTGAGGATTGGAAGGAAAGAAGTTGTCTGAGCCAATTCATCATTGTCTGCTTTGAGACAGAAGTCACTATTGTAGCAGCAAATCCATGCATTCATGCTCATTCACATGTTTCACTAAGTCATAGGAACCACACAGCCACTTTTGATGTCTGTTGGCACTGAAACCAAATTTCAATGCTTTAATTGAAAGACTATTCCAAGTCTTTTCTTCTTAACAGCATCTACTATTATTTTAATTTCAGAACTCTTCCTACTTAATAAAACCTAGATGCTTTTCACCTATTACTTCAAATCAACAGACAACAAAATTAAAGGTTTCTGTAATTTCAAAACCTAAGCAGAAGGAACCAAAACTCTACCAGATGAATAAAATGAAACAGGATTCAAAGAGTATGATTACACACATTGGGTAAGTGCAGTAGTTGCTGACTTACTATTTGTTTACTGTCCTCTTTGCAATTTATTTCTCATATCGTCTCCAAAATAGCCTTCTCAGAAGGTTCAACTATTGCACACCAACTGCTGAGTAGGGTACCAATTTGTTCTTTAAAAGCCTCTAAAAAGCTCTGAGCAGTCCTGGCTTCTGCTCTGCTGCTCTTCAAGCTTCCATCTAACTCCCTGGAAGATTCCTTCAGACTGTACAGCTCTCTCTAAGATGTCCAAGGCTTCCTGGTTAACAGTCAGTTTATCTTGAAGGTTTCTGATCTCCATCTCTAAAATGTCTCTCTCTTATAGCACTGTCAAGATCCTAAAATGAATGAAAATTTGGAAAAAAAAATAAAATCAGTTCTAACCCCTCCTCACCACACACATATCATGGAATAACTCAGAAGCAGGCACTGCAGAGAAACTAGGCCCTATATTGCTCTTACAGATTCAACTTTTGGGTTTCAAAGGAGGACTGCTACTGAAATTGAGGAAAGGCCAAAGTCTGCTGTAATCACCCTATAGTCTAACCTCAAGAAATGGCCTGCAAAAAGGAATACATGAATAAAATTTGGAGGTGAACAAAATCCAATTTTTAATTGTAGAACTATTGGTATCTTATTTTTCCACTAAGACAATATGACCTGAAAAAAGAGTGAATAAGGAGTAACACAAATAAAGCCAAAGTACTACAATTCAGAGGGGATGAGATGGGATATTTCAGTTGGAAGGGATCTGCAGTGGTGGTCAACTCCAACTGACTGACCATTTCAGAGCTGACCAAAACAACAGACACAATAACCCTCAAAATAGCAATAAGAAGTAGTTTCTGAGATCAGCTTATGAATGTGACAAATTCCCAAGATTCTTTTTACACGGAAATGAGACATGAAGGACCAAAGGCTTGATTAGGAATGAATAAAATATAGCCACATATCTATTAGTTGTATATAAAATATTGACCTAATAGGGCAGACAAACAGAATTCTGTATCCTGACCCACAATGCCAAAGCAAACAATGAGAGAAAAGTTAAAGAAAAATAACCATCTAAACATAAAGAAAAAAAAAACTTTCATTTTGTGAACTTCTTTCCTTTCCCCACAACACCAATATTAAGAGTGCTTACATAGTCATATTTATGAAAAATATTTGCAGTAAAACCAAATGAAAGTATGGCAAAGACAAAAAATTATCACTAAGTCTTAATTTCTCATGTCATTATCTGATTGATAAGAACAAATGGAAGAGAAAATTACTTCACACATGGCACAAAAGGAAAGTATATTACTTCACCCAAGACACAAAATTATGACTGAGAATGGCATATTTACAGAGAGTGATTGAATTCCTCTGGAACTCTCAGTGGTTAGCACATGCTCAGTAAGTGGAGTGATATGAGCTAAGGTTGTGTACACTGGAGTTAAAAAATTGTTCCTGGCATAGTTATGAATATGTTCATTACTCCAGGGTCTCTCAGGGTCTATGTGCACTTGCTGTAGTCATTTGCGTTAATGGAATACATGCCAATCAAGTAGTAGATGTGGGAGCATTTATGTAGATGAGCAAGGAGGATGGACAAAGAGGGACTTTGCAGGGCACCCCTGAAAAATAAAATATAAACATAAGATACCAAAACTCATTAAATTTTTAATAGCTTCAAAATGGCAAACCTGTAAAAACAAATGAAAACAAACCCTGTCATTTAGGAAATTATTTACTACACCTTTCTAAAGTAATTGTAGAACGGCTTTAGAAATATGTTGGCATGATTCCTTGCCATTTTCTCTTTTTTTTAGTCTAAAAAACTCCTATTAATAGAAAATTCCCACCTGCACTCAGAATTACATTATGGTAATTACAACAAAGAATCAAGAGTAATTTATTTCAATTACAGTTTTCAGCAGTGAGTATTTTTCCTTCCAGAAAGGCACTTCTAAAGTAGTTTGTCAGTACCAGGGAGCTTATCTAATCACAATCTTGCTTAAATTGTGAACATCTGAAAACAAACACAGTTGAATCAAAAGATCAAGGTATAAAAAAAGGAAGTGCAAGCCACCAAACAGTGGCTGGAAAGCTGCCCAGCAGAAAAGGACCTGGGGGTGCTGGTCAACAGTGGCTGACCATGAGCCAGCGTGTGCCCAGTTGGGCAAGAAGGCCAATGGCATCCTGGCCTGCATCAGGAATAGTGTGGCCAGTGGGACCAGGGCAGTGATTCTTCTCCTGTTCTTGGCACTGGTGAAGCCACACTTTGAATCCTGCGTCCAGTTCTGGGCCCCTCACTGCAAGAAAGAAATTGAGGTTCTGAGGCAGGACCTGGAGCACGAGTCTTACGAGGAGCAGCTGAGGGAGCTGGGGTTGTTTAGCCTGGAGAAAAGGAGGCTCAGGAGTGACCTTATCGCTCTCTACAGCTACCTGAAAGGAGCTTGTAGCAAGATGAGGATTGGCCTCTTTTCCCAACTAACAAGCAGTAGGACAAGAGGAAATGGCCCCAAGGTGTGCCAGGGGACGTTTAGACTGGGTATTAGGGAAAATTTCTTTACTAAAAGAGTTGTCAAGTACTGGAATAGGCTGCCCAGGGAAGAGGTGGAGTCACCATCCCTGGAGGTATTGGAAAGATGTGGGACTGAGGGACATGGTTCAGTGGAGGACTTGGCAGTGCTGGGTTAACTGTTAGACTCAATGATCTTTAAGGTCTTTTCCAAACTAAATAATTCTACAATTCTAATGATATCAACACCTCAATCAGCATCAGGGTTTCAATGCACTAAATCAACTACACATATAAATACAAAAAAGAACCCACATTACATTAACAGTAATAAGAAGGTACAAAAGAGAATTCAGGTATCTTCCAGATTAATTCTTACACCACCTGCATCTCATCAGCACTGTTATACCATAAGGATTGTAAATGAGCTTGCTCTTATCTTCTCTGATGATTCAACCTGAAAATAACTGTAATGCCTGCTGAAACCTGTCTCTAGTATTTTCTTAATAACATCATGAACAAAAAAGGAAAAAAAAAAGACTACAGGTTCTGAGAAACTCTTTCCTTTATTTATCTGTTGGAACAAGAAAAACCTAAAATCATGTGCTTGTCTCTCCTACATTCTAAGTATTTGGGTACATTCAAAATGGCTGTTTGGGGTAGCCATGTTTCTCAAGTTTAATCAATTTCCTTAAATAACATTTTTATGTTTTAATTAACGGGTTTCATACAATCAATTCATTTTAATGTATATTGATTAGAAACTACTTAGAAAAAATTTATTCATTAACATAACAATTCAAGACAATATTGAATACTGAAGAGTATTTTCAGCAGCGTATTTGAATTACTAAAATTGCTTGCTTAGATTTCAAGTATGCTCTTTAAGGACTTTGCATGGTGCACATCTTTGCAAAACAGATGTTTAAAATAACACTTCAGAGTGAAATCACAGATATTTTCAGGTTGAATCATCAGCAAAAATGTGAAACAGAACAAGATAATCAACTAGCTCTTGTGATTCATCAATGGCAATACCACATGAAGGGCAAATTAATCTGAAAGAATATATGCATCCTTTCTATACCTTAGATAAAAAGCACAGAGGAATTTACTCAATACTAGAAAGAAACTTGGTTAGAGCAAATAAGACATTTTAAAGGACCTACAGACATTCCCAAAGAGTATTTTAATTCTGTGATTCTGATTATCCTCATCAATAACCACTGTTTGGACATACCCAAAGAGTAAATAGGTATTCTGATTATCAGTCTAGAAATCTAGGTCGCATTTATTATTCAGTTTTCATCAAATGCAAATTTGATATCCAGCACAGCCATAATAAAGGTATGCACAATATTAACAGATTTCCAGGAACAAACTGTTGCAATAGTGTTCAGAAACATGAGAAGTTCAGAACTCTAAAAGAAAAGCAATACATTATAACAAAATCAGCTTCTTGACTTACTTTTTTTCACTTATATTAGTTTCAAGACTCTTTTTATTCTTTGCTGCTTGCTGTTGTCATGCAGTGAGACTGAGAGGGAAACAGATAAAATTATTGTTCACTTGCTCTTGTTCCTCCAATGAAACCCAACCCACCTAACTGCAACAAATACACAACATAGCAAACTAAGAGCATCTTGAATGTATTAACCTTAAAACATAACCAACTGGCTTTCATTACCTTCACTAAGAATTTTGGAATATAGATGGTTACCTTCTGCTGGGACATAAAGAAAAGCTTTTGGTCTAGAGAAGGAGTTCACAGAAATCATAAGAAACAAGAATGGCAAACTACCTGGCAATTATTCAGAGAAGTGGCAGGGAACAGTGCAGTGTCTGAGTCTTGCTGGAGATGACTGACAGAACAGTGTGATGGCCTCTATACACTTAGGAAGAATTTTAAGAGGAAAGTGGGGGAAATGGGCTGCCATTTCAATGCGTAATACTGAAGACGGTCAAAAGGTCTGGTCCTGAGAGCTTCAGGCATACACAGACAAGAGTCACTTGTACTCAGCCTCTGCTGGGTAAACTAAACTTCAGGCAATTCCATTAGTTAAATTCAGAAAACAGCCCAGAAACACAGCTGAATATGAGTCTTCTGGCACAAGAATAGGATGGATTTCTGCTTTTTGCCTTTACGGGAGAACATGTCACAACACATGCAACTCTGTTCTTGTGCTTGAACTGTGCAGCAAAGTAAATGACAAAGTCAAACTGACTTCATGCTGCCAGTGGCCTTCCTGTCACCTAATACGATACCCATCAAGGCATCAGGGGATCCCATACATCACACTTTACATGCAAGGATTTAAAGCAGTTTTTGTTTTTTACTTACCTGAATTTCTTACTATGCTTTTGTGAACACAAAACCTTCAGACACAAACAGATTTACTCAGTGTCTGCAAATGTAAGTAACTAAACTGAAAGAGCACTGGAGGAATCTGCAGCCTCTAGATAAGCCCTGATGGCATACACTTCATTTGAAAGGCAATGCTAATAATTTAGAAAGACATTCCTGTAGAATTGGTTAAATAAATTATGTATTTGGCATATGCACAATAATGATAGGAAAATATTTTTCATAAAACTAGCTTGACTTGGTAAACACTTTGGCAGTCAGAGCAAACTTGCAAAACAAGTCACAAATGAAGCCCTGATCTTGGTTTAAAACATCTCCTGATTCTGGCTTAGTGACTACACTCTGATCCTCCTCACACACCTGTGTTTGAAGTGAAGCATGAGAACAATATTTTCTCAAAAAGGACCTATTTAAGTTTTTGTGCAGGTTCTCTCTCAGTTCCATTGAGTCTTAGAAGATTTTACACAGCTTGGTAGGAACTATTTTCAGCAGTAAGTAAAATTTATGACCCTTGTGATACTTAACATTTATCTTCCCCATAACAAATTCTTTCTTCTCCAGAGTACACTGCCAGCTATTTCTCATCTCCTAACTATTTTGCTTACAACCAAATCAGAACACTATATCCTTTAAAATGTACAGTAGGGGTCTTTTGTTCAGGAAAAAAGGATGCCTTTATGTTTAAAATTTCTTCAAACTCAACTACATATTTGGCAGCCTAAGTTTCTTCTAATATTTTCTTACGTTCTGGCTGCCAGCTTTAACCACACTGTTCCACCTGCAGGAAATCTTCACTATGGCTTTACTAAACTGCTTCCTTTCCACAGTTACCACTCATAGTGTAAAGCAATAAGGAAAACTGCTACAGAAAGGCACTTTGTTTGTCCTCCATTTGATACTCAGAAACCCTTAATGGGGAGTTCTCCTGGAACAATTAAATCTTTAAATCACGTACTTTTCCTTTCCAAATCATAGCAAGGTTAAATGGATGAATACTTGACTTACAACTTAACATACATTTCTCATTTGAGCATCTTTCCTGCTGCACAGATTTCCTGTATGGCATCCCAACAGTAAAAGAGTGCTTTCCTGCAAGAGCCATCCTACTGCCTACAACTTTTTGGGTATGAGCCAATAGTTAAGAAATACAAATTTATAATGCATTGAAAAGATAATCTAGAACATCTGGAAGACAAGACACTTTACCTTCCACTTCCTTACAAGAAAGAATCAATTTCTTTCAATTTAGTTTTAGAATTTTTGAGGAAACTGAGTAGAAGAACTCTCAAAAAATTTTCAGCATCACATAAATGTTATTTAAAAGTGAATTTTTTCATTGTTGCATGCTTGTGCCTCAGATAAACTCATTAACTCTATACACATTGGTTTATTTACATGCTTGCACAAGCACAACAAAGGCTACAACACTACTAAGAAAGCAAAGATATAAATTTGCAAACAGAATTGAAAGACCTCAAATCTATACCAACTCTACTTTACAAAATGCTATTGTTTAATCTCCATATATTCTGCAGCTTTCAAAAAGTTGTGAATAACCTTAACAAAATGTCCTTTATGGGAAAGGCCCTAATCAACATTTTTCAAACACATTTTTTCTCATACAATTCCTATTGAAAATTAATTTGAAATTTCAAGAAAATATTTGAAAACTAGGCAAACATACAACTCATGCAATTATGTACCTTACTAAGTTCTTCCATGTCTTGATTGTATCCTGTTGCCTTTTACTGCTCCTTTGTCACTTCTGAAACTAAACTCGTGTAGTTTCTCTAGTAGCTTTAGACTCCACCTCATGGACATTCATAAATTCTTGAGGAGCAGCAACCTGGTCTTTTAGTGTCAGACTTTCTTTACCTATTTCAGAGACCTTAAGAAACAATTCGAATATAAGTAGTTTCTTTAAAGCACTCAATAATGACATACCCACCCCAGTACACCTGCTCGTAATCATCCCAATAAAGACAGGTGTTTCTGGTGACCCCTAGGTTAGATTAATTATTGCACTCTACTATTCCTTTATAAAAAAAGTAGAAAGACAATTAAAATCATAGAATCGTGATCTCATCATAAACCCCCTTAGTATAAACCTTAGTATAAAGTGGGTCAGATTTACTCCGACACAAATTTTATGATCTATTAAACAGGTGGAGCGCTACTGCTGGTGCATATCCATGTTTGACATGGAGGAGGTCAGAAAACAGATCATGTAGCTGCTTCATGTGAAAAGCAGGCCATTTCAGCCTGGCTTTTTAAGATGTTTGCCTTTCATTTAGAACGAGAAAGCTTCAATTTATGCTCAAAAGGTTTTAGGCATGGGAAATTTGAATTAGTGACAGATATTTCATAGCATTTTCAAGGGCAGGGTTGAATATATGGTGTGCTGCCATTATGAGGCGCTGACACCTTGGAAAAAGGAGTGCTTTCCAGAAGTACTCTAGGGCTGTTTTGCTATGTTATGCAATTTCCAATAACTGGAATAGATGACTGTAGGCACTTCAAAGAGTGAGTAAAAAATGTAACCTGATTCCTACTGGCAAAGACATTTGTTAAGACTAAAACAGACCAATCCTGTATTAAATGAAACCATAACATGGAAAAGAAGCTAAATGGATGCGCCAAGACCCGAGAAAAATGAGTTGCTAAGGTTTCCTAATGCACCGTTTTCAGAACAAATTAGATATCCCAACTACATTTATTCATCATGGCTCGGCTT
>VWZG01010828.1:0-55314 GCA_013396735.1 Grallaria varia
ATGGGAGACCCTACTGGAGGCACGTACCACCGCCAGCATAGCTCATAACCTCATAAGGGCACGCAAGCTTCTCCCCCACGACAAGGGGATGTCCGTGGAGAAGGTGTATAGATTAACAGTACTTCTAAATAACAGAGTAGTTCACTGAAATAAAAGTTCAGGTCATGCAACTTTTATATGAGCAAGTATTTAGCCACTCTGCATAGAAGGTGGGTTTGTGTTCTAAAAACTAGTGAATAGTCGCTTGCTGAGCAAAGGGAGTCTTAGTGGTGTTCTTCATACTTCTCTGTGTGCAGTAGTAGAATCTCAGAATGCAACAATGCTGTGAAACATCCCCATACACTGGTTTCTGGATACAAAAAGGAGGATTTTACTACTGGTGATTTTATGAATGTCATATTAGATGGGGAATACATTGAGCCCTTTATATCAAGTCAGGAAGAATTTCTGGCAGGCTTATTAATGGTCATAGTTTGGAGAGGCTTCTCTGATTCAAGAAATTTCCTAAGACTGTGCAAAGAAGAGGAGTTTGTGCATGGGTAAAACGTGCAGAGCCACATATCTTGAATCTGCTCAGGTGAGATTTTAAAACATATTAACGCTGACTTTCCACTTGGCCAAAAGTGATACATCATTAGTTGGAGAGTGTGATCTCATCCCCTATCTCAGCCCCTAGATGCCAGGAAAGACTGTATTCAGGAAGAGTTACTAATGCCCAACAGATCTGTAGTCATAGGACGAGCAGAGCTGAGCAGGTTATTTTCCTCTGTTTTTGTGTTTGGTGCCATGGCAATTTTTGGCTGATATTTTAAAAATCAGATTGCAGTGGTTTCGTCTTTACACTAGGGATGGTCCCTTAAACTGTAATGTGTCTTTTAGCTCATTTTCTATATGTTTAATTTAGTACTGCTGCAGCAAATGATGGTGTCACACACTTCTAGTTAAACTTGGTTGGAGAGTTTTATAAAGTGTTTCGGAGAAGGTGAAGCAGTCTATTCCCCAGTGAAATCAGCTTAGGTGTCTAAAACTTCAAAGTGCATTTGTTTCATGACTAATCATAGTAGCCAAAGGAACTTTGAGGCAGAACTGATGATTGTAGTTTGAATCCTGTAAGTTGTCTGTATGCTTAAGTAGAAAATCCAGGCCCCTTGATAACTCTATAGTGGGAGTTGTGTGCCAGTATTGTGTGGGGTTAGGGAAAGAGGAAGAGAGTGCAGTTGTAAAGGAGTTGTACAGGCAACTAACTGAAGGCATGGCTGCTACACTTGAGTATATATGAGTCGGTTATCTTGGGCAATCTTGTTGGTCCCTTTACCACCTGCCTGGCATGTGTTACTGGGCCTGTCTGGGAGTTCTCCCAGCTGCAGCACAACAGGAAGATCAGATTCTGCGCACTGGCACATGGGAGGCTTGTTTTTAATCACAGAAGCAACAGCACATGTACTGCTGAAGATGGTAATTGAAATACGAGCCCTATAGTAATGTAACTTGAAGTACCTCCGTTTGGATTGTGTTTGGTCTTTTTCTTAAGAGTGCAGAAATCCTGTCCTGTTAAGGAATATGAGTTGTTTAATTTCTGACAAATCACAATAAAGTAACTGCTATGACTTGTTTTCCTAGAAGATACTGATAGAATGCTTTCTCTGTGCAGGAGGTCTTTCAAATATAGGAAGGGGAGCTGTTGCTTTGAGGAGTTCCCATCTTAAAATAAAAGTCCAGAGAAAAAAATTGGGATCCCTTCTGTGCGTAGAGCATTTTGCACAGAAAAAAAAAGTTTTTATTTTTTTAATTAATGCTTTACCCGTAATATTGTCAAGCAATGCTTTGAAATGTGAAAGAGTATCAGGCTCACAATTGCCTGTGCACAGTAGTTAGTCCTTTTTTGTCTGAGTTAATCCTGTGCACTAAGGAAGGCCAAGGTCCTATTGGCAAAAAGTTAAAAATACTTAACTAAATATTGTAACATGATATGACTGTATAAAGTTCTGTGCTCGGACAGTAAACATGTGCTAGTATCTAGAGTTAGGAAAACTGCTAAGAAAAGATGGCTAAACATGACATTTACTTTTCCCCTTTTTTCCCAAACAAGTATCTGGTTACAGTAGCATAAGCTTTATTGTATAACTTACAAGTAATAATTAGTTATAATCAGACATCTTAATACACAGATAATTAGCATTTAAATAGTTTCAAACTTCCAGGTGCTGTATGCTAAAATGTTTTCACTCCTGTGTGTTCTTCTGATGCCCTCAGGGGCTGCCAAGCCTTAAACACAGGAGTTTTGAGATCTTAGTTTTCATAACAGTCCTATGAAATGAGTAACTTTTCTCCTTATTTGCAAACTTCAGTAAAAAGCTTGAAGTTGATCTGCAGAATATGGTTGTTTTGGTAATGGTGGTTTGTTTTCCTTTACATAAGTTGTATAGAATTCTTTAAAAGATTAAGAGCCTTTTTTGGAGTCTGGGGTAGGTATTACTACTGTCAGTGTATGTATATTTCAAGCTGTGTTTCCTGTTAGTAATAATAACATTACTATTAATAGCATTAACATCAGATGCTCAGCAACGTCTTGCTAACAAAAATGTATTTCTGAAACTTTGGTGTTTTATTTAGTTAATGCTAATTTTAATTGAGTTTTGTTTTTAGCTTGTGGTAAACATAGGTAAGCATTGCTCAGGCTTTTCTTCAGCTCACAGATCATATATATATATTTTGGGAAGAAGGCAGTGCTCTTAATATGACTCCCAGACCTGGGGTTTAAAAGACACCCAAATATTGCACAATATCTTGTAATAATCTGAGAGTTACTAGCCTTGCAGACTCCAATCTTGGACAGTTTACAGTATGTATTTGTAGAACCTTCAAAAGGCTACCTCAGTAAATTTCATAACTGAGATTTTGTGATACATTTCTGCTTGTTGAAGATTTTGTTAAGAACCCCTGCATAATGCTAAACTCTTCAACTTCCCTATGGATATTACTAGTTGTGAGCTGTTTGATCTTAACTTTCTAATGTGTTTTACTGAGAGAAGTGAGAGGCAGTGTGAGTTTCTGTATGTCCTCTTGCTGTGAACAAGAAATAATTTAATTTCATCCATAGAGCAGACTTTGTGCTACCTTTTTCATTGATAGTGTTTCCATGTTGGTTCCCAGTATCCACAAATGCAGAGAATTTTCAGGAATCAAAGCTACAGATCCTGTTGGTCATATGCTGTTCTCTACTATAAAAATGTTAAGAGCAGTTGAAAACTTAAGTCTAAGATGCTTGGAGTTACCAATTGTGTGTGTTTGTTCATCATTTCTTTGTCTCAATTCCCTGTCTAGGAAAACTTGTGTGTATCAGGCACAATTTTTCCTGTGGCACTCAGTGTGCTTCTTATGAAGAAACCAGTTATTTGTTGTAGGGCTTAGATGTTGAGTTTAAAAAAGCGTGCAAACTGAAAGCTCAGAATGAAAAGAAATATTCAACTGGTGTTTTTTTCTCTAAGCTTGTCCTTTCTACTAAATGAGGCAGAGATATCAGTAAAAGTAATATACTTGCAGGATGACAGAATTAAGGTATTTTGTACTGCCAAAGGTTTGACTTTCAAACATTAACCTGTTCTAAACTCTTAAGAAAAAGCCTGTAGTAAATTATGTACAGAAGAAGATGCAAATGTATTTCCATTCTCTGTCTGGGTCCTCTCTAAGTGACTTCTCCAAGGCAACACAGTAATTCACTCAGGTAGTCACGTTTAAGCTCCTGGTGTTCCTAACTTTGTCCTTGGGAGCCCCTGGGTTCTCAGCCAGGGGTTGCAGCCCTTCAGAGTGGTTAAATGCAATTTGAAGGTTTGTGACTCTGCAGCTTTTTTCCAGCTTGTTGAAGCTGGGGTCCTGCTATGGAGATGAGGCTCTACATAGTGGGGGAAAAAGGAAGGAAGGAGCAGTTGCTGTTATTTTTAAGTGACAGCTGTCTTGTCAGTTTGCATGCACTTGTGCTACAAGTAAATCAGTATTTTTCTTTTTTAAATAAAAATCATGCTTGTTTTTTCTATGACTGCATTTGCAGATGTGTAGTACTGACTCTTTTGTTTAGCTTTCCAAAGTCGTCTACAGGAGTGAGATTTTTTTTTTTATTATTAATAGCATGGACATATAGTTGCAGTTGCTTGTTGAAGTGGAACAGTTAGTGATTGCATGAAGAGCTTAATCTGTAGATTTTTGGACCAATTCAATAGCTGATTGATAGTGGGAAGTAGAGGTGACAAAGATGATTTTAATATCGAAAAAGAAGCAACTAGAGTTTGAGAATCATACCTGTCTCTTCAGCACCCTCAACAATGAGAGTACTTCAAATTCTGTAGCATCCAAAGTGAATATAACCTCAAAACAGTCCATACTGCCAAGTTCATAACCTATCATGTTAGCAGTTGAGTATTATTAAAACTAA
Organism: Grallaria varia; assembly: GCA_013396735.1. Classification (NCBI taxonomy): domain Eukaryota; kingdom Metazoa; phylum Chordata; class Aves; order Passeriformes; family Formicariidae; genus Grallaria; species Grallaria varia. The sequence goes on from VWZG01010828.1 coordinate 4,430, forward strand.
CCTGGAATTGCTCTAAACTGAAACATTTTTTGTATTATTTTATTGTTCAAAATTCGCAATAAAATGTGAGACTGGGAGACTGACAATACAGCCTCTGTCATCACTAGGCTTCCTGTTTTCTTTTGTGTTCTCAGTGTTCATCAGGACCCAGTTCTGCTGGTTAGTGCATGGAAACTCTTCCACTTGTGTTGGTCTCCAAAGAGCGAGAGATGATAGTGTGACTTTTCTACTGCTATATCTTTTTATAAGGCTGGGGCTTAAACTTCCACCCTATGATGACTTGTGTGTGGATAAAAACATATCTACAAAGGTCTTATTAGCTGTGCAGTTGAAGCTTAAAATACGCTAATATTCCAGTATTTTACTAGAAAATTGGGAGGATTTTGGAGCCTATTTTTTTAGCATCAGGCAAATTAATTGAGCATAGAGTTATCATTTATATTGTAGCTATCTTTTTAGAACTCCAACTTGAGAGGTTTTATGATTCATATGAAGATGATTTAAGGTGTTACCTCGCTATGCTTCTAAATATTCTTCCCGTGACCCAGGCAGTGTAAGGGGCAGTGTATCTCCTCAGTCTCTGCATTTAATGACCTACTGTATTGGTTTAAGCATCTGTTGATTTCAGTTTACATTAGTACTCTTGGATTTGAGCTGTAGTGACTGTGCTGAGGTACCACCTGCTCCACCATCTTTGTTCTCTTGGTATAACCTCTTATAGAGGTGGTGGGCAAATGTCTAAGGTGGGTAATCTTGTCATATTTTGCTGCGGCAACTGACAGGGCTTGTGATTCAAATCTTAGTAAATGTGGATAAGTGAAGGTATTTCCTCCACAAGAGTGGACACTGGCCTTGCACAGAACTAGGAAAACTTGTACCTATAATCTGTTCTTCCTGTAATGACAATAATAGTTTGTATTTTAATCCTGATTAGAATTGTAAGTCTCCTTGGGTTTCCCTACCATGTCAAACAGATTTTCTTTCCAAGTGGCGTTTTATAATTAGCTTCAGCATTTAAAAGTAAAGCCACCCCCTCCCAAGAAAAACCAAACAAAAACCCCCTCCTAAAACACCAACAACCCTTTCCCCTCCAACTTTCCAAATATTTGAATTTTTTCCTGTTTCAAACTGTAGTTAAAGTGTTCATAATTATCTTTTTTTCTGTTGTTGTTTTTCTTTTGTAGGGAGGGAGTGGAGAGCTGAAAGGGATAACTTACTCAAAACTGGTAAGTACTTCTTCCCAGGGCTAAAATGGCTTACCTAAGAACATATGATATGATGAGCTGGCATCCATTTCTGGAGAAGTTTGATGCTTACTGAAGGTGAAATCCTATCTATTTTTGTATTCAGATATTAAATCTTAAAAGTAAATGCTACTGATGGAACTCCCAGTCTTATAAATAAAATCTGTATAGAACTGAGATTTGAGCCCAAGGGTCTGTAAGTACAATGGACGTTTAAATTCATCAACTCAATAATGTTAAGGTCTTTTTCTTCCTGTGTGATGTGAGACCCAGATTTACGTGAAGGGATTTTTGGTGCAGAAAGGCATCCCTCTAAAATTTTGTTATTCAGAGACCTTCCATACGCACAGAAGGCATTAATGGCTTTTGTGCGTGTCCTACCTTTATTTATATAATTATATCTACCTTGTCAGTGTAACTTCCAAAAGAGCCATAGTTTAAATAGCATTGTGATAATTTAGCGGTTCTGATGTGGATTGTTTTTTATTGAGATAACAGAGAAGTGTGAGTGCACTTATGTGTTTATTTTAGAGCTTAAGGTTTCATTCAGTCTCTGAATATTGAAATAGTCCATAAACGTGTGCTACCCAGTGAGGTGCATTGGGGTACTTTTCTGGGTGTGTTTAAGTCTTGAAACAACCACCTAAGAAAGAAGTGATTATTTGGAACAAATGAATGCCAGCAAGAAATTGAATGGAGGACTGCTGCTGCTGCCTCCAATTGTTGAAATCCATCCAAAAAATGGTGAATCTACCTCTTGCTCTCAGTGTTCTTTCTGTCTGAAACTTGGAAGTATGTCTGGATGTACAAGAGATGCATGTACTTGTTGGTCCTCTGTTTTCCTTTTGGAAATCCCTGGTTCTGGCATTGAACAAAGCATTTGCATTTTGTCCTTTAAAAATTAATGGGGTGAAGGATTTTTGCAGACCAACCCATCCATGCAATTTCAGTCATCTATAAGCTTTTTAAGTAAAATAATTCCACTGTCATAAGGTTGAAGTGGAAAATGCACTATGCTTTATGATTAATCCAGAGATGGTTTTATACCTCTTTGAGTGTCGTATTGTAGGTAGTTTATAATGCCGCTGGACTTAAGTTTTTAAATGTTCCTTGTAAGTTCAGTCTAAAAGAGTAAGATTTCGGAAGTACTGAAGATTTTTGCACTTGCAAGATGTGTGACCATTTGCTTATGTAGTTCTGTACCTCCTTTCCAAGGAAGGATGAGCAGTATTTAACCAGATGCCCTGACAGATACTTCTAGATTTTATTTTATGTAAACCAGAAAAAATGCAGTTTAGGTTTTGCTTGTTGTAAGGAATGATCACTTTTTTTGTATTGGTTGTTTAACATTGGGTTAGCGTGTAAGGTAAATTCTGGACAGAGTTAAGTTTGGATAGTTATTCTTGCTTGGAAAGGGAAGCTATAAGTGCATGTTCTGAATGGAAACAACGGTGTATATTTCATGTTCAGAATTTGGCAACTTGACCAAACTTTTAAATGAAATACATTTGTTCATGTGTATACCCCTGTAAACTTGACTAGGCTAAACAACCACTTGTTTCTGCAAAGCAGTGTCACTTTTTCCTTAAACACCTTAAAATTAATTTTGAAAAATCTTTCTAGCTGTTCAAAGCATAGTTGCAATTCGTGTGGATTAACTTTTATGTATCATCAATACTTCAATTTCAATCTGTCAGATTAAGTTACACATTAATAGTAGTTGCTCAATCCTTTTATGTTGTGGGATGGTTTGTTTTTGTTTGTTTGTTTGTTGGTTGGTTTTTTTTACAGAAGTACCATGTCATTTTTGCCATGAACTCGTATTGGACTTTACAGCTACACGTATTAAAATTATAGATATCACTTATATTCTCAGTTGAGATAACTCTCTTCCACTGTTCTGCACTTAACTTTAAAGTTGGCATGTAGTTGCAGAGTGATACAAACTGTTCATCCTGTGTGCCTTCTCTTAGTTGAAGACATACTGAGGAAGAAACTATGGCCATACCTGCCTGTATCTTTACCCCAAAACTGAATTTCCAAGGCCCATGAAAGGCTTTGCCTCTGCAGTCGGTTCCAGTTTTCATTTACCAGTCTCCCCCATGGTTATCTGAAATGTAGTTTCTTTTGAAAGTGCAGTGATAGGGACTTAAAGCATGCTATCATTGATCTTGTCAGTGAGTGGAAGTAATAATCCGGGATTCTGTTTTCTCATTACTGTTTTGTGGTAATAGGTCAGGGAACTATATGTAATTTCCATGTATCCCTTGATACAAATTAGAGTTTTATAGAGAGTAGTGCTACAAAGGCAGCTGTTTTTGCTCATCTGTGTCACATGTGGGAGAGGCCCTTGCCGCAGGTCATTTCACGTGTTGGCTGGAAAGTCTGGTCAGGCCTTTGTTATTTAAATAAGTAACTTTAAGCTAACAGAAGACAGTGCTGACAAAGAATGAGTTTAAATATAATGCTTTTTAAACCCCCTTTATAGTCTTCCCTTTTTGTAATGTATTTCTTTTTGAAAAGATAAATGATTAATTTAAATAAACACAAAATACCCTCTCAACCTTTTTATTTTCAGGAGTGCACAAACTTGTCCAGCACTTCAGTTCACTATACTGAGACAACATTAAGTTAAAATTCTTTAACTGATGGGAATTACTATCTTTTTACAGCCTACGTGTGCAATCAAAACAGTCAGTATCCTTTTGAAAATATTGTAGTCTCGCGATGAAGGCCTCTGAGTTGGCTACAATACCTGTGCAATAATTGTGAGCAATTGGCAAAAAAATTAAAAAATAGGGACTATTTTAACCCTACAATAATTCTTTAATAGTGGTTTCTGGATAGAAAAGTGACTTAAAGGATTGCTGTATCATGTTTTCCAATGGCTTTTATCTATATGTATTTTTAAATGTTTTTACATATGTTCCACTATGATTTGAGCATATGGGAATCTTAATCGCGTTTCAGAAGCTGATAATCTTAATGTATTTCTGAACAAAAATCACTTGTCCAACTTTCAAGGCGTTTAGGAGTATGTTTGATAAAGCTTTTCTGTGTCAGAGGTTTTGGGGATTAATTTGTTTGTAGTACAAATGAAGATGGTAAACTCATACTCATGAACTAAAAGTAGAATTCCAAGATTAAAAGGATTTTAAAATTAATGATTTTGAAAGAGTCTTGTGCTGTTTTATGTCAATCTTACGCTTCTTCAGAACAGATTTCAACTGAAATTACTAACTCAGCACAAACTTAAGGCAGTAGGTTATTAATATATTATTGTTGTTTTGTCAAACTGGGTGCACACCATCCTATCTAAGAACAGCTCTATAGTATCATTAAAGTATGTTAATGCAGTACATGGAGTTTAACAATTTATTGCTGTTTGGGTTGCAGAATTTTAGTCTCCAGAATATGTTTTCATCCACACAGATTTTTAAAACATTCTCAGTAGTTAAATTTTCTAATTTAATATGCAACTGCAATAGGATATTAGTAGGAAATAGCTGCCTGCAAACTAAGATAAGGAACAAGTATGTCAACTTTGGAATATGTGGGAAGTAACAAATTTGGCTAAACGACTCCAAGGCAGGCATTTTGTAGAGCCTGTAGATTTCTTGTGTTCAAAAGACTGACTGTGTTTAGGCTAGAAAACTGCACTTGAATGTAGTTCACTATTGAATTCCTGCTCTTTTTTCAAATTGTCAAACCAAAACACTCCCCCCCTCCTTTTTTTTTTTTTTTTCCATAGGACTGGTGTTAGAGGAAACCAGAAACTAAAGGCACTGGAATCAGCAAGGACACTTCTAGAAAAAGTGGAGAAAGTAGAGAATGGAGCTGCAGACTCTACAGGAGGCTCTGAAAGTGGAAATTCAGGTTCACCAGGTAATTTGTATTCTTTCTTGCTTTAGACTTTCAAGTAATAGCAGCATTAGTATTGCTGACAGTATTACTACTAATGGGAGCATTAAGCAGTAGCGCTACAACTATAGTAATAATGGTTTTATAAGCTTGAAACTACTTTAGAATTTTATACTCTGCATTTTGACCCCACCACCTGTTGTTTTTTAGCAAATGTGAAAAATCTATATATCAGGCTGTGGGTGGGGATTTTTTAAAAATATTTTGTAGCAGTAATAAAAACATTTTGAAAGCTCTCTGTGGAAGCTTTCTGTGATGTTCTGAGGACAACTGCAGTATTCAGTTGGCAATGGAGGAATATGGTGGAGGAATTTTAAAGTGAAATGTATATAGTGCTGCATAGCTTCATCTGGTGCTTCTCTTCTGGAGTGTCCTCTACTTTAATACCTTCTAAACTTGTGTATTTTTGATAACCAAAATATTGTAGTGCTTAGGCTTGGACATTTTTATGTTGGATCTTTTTACTGGTAGCCTGTCCAATACTATACAGCCGTAGAATTGCAGTTTGTCATTCTGTTACAATGCAACTGAGGAAATAGTAGAAATAATAATAATAAAGCCTAATTTAGCAAATGTAAGGGGCAGCATGCATATTAATTCTTGGAACAAATTTGTTACAGCCAGAGACATGGAATAGCTGCCAACTTGAATTGTTAAATTTATCAATGAGTCCTTTTCTAAACACAGTTCTCCAAGTATTCATGGAGTTCTCCAGATATCTGAAACTCACAACAGTTGCACAGTGGATGAAAAAAATGTATGAACAGTTTAGCCAATCATATAAAATTTGTAAATTGTTTCCATATTACTTGGTGACTTGTCTAAAATTATGTTCTTGATGGCTTGTTCAGTACTTGCTGCAATGATGAGCAGATTGCAAGAACTCAAACGGGTGACTTATTAAAATGAAACTATGTTTGCTTTAACAAAATAAAACTTGCAGCTTGGGAGGAAAACTTGAAAAAGTTAAAGATGGATTTCCAGAACTAGAGATGAATATTTTACTCTCCTCAGAAACTCCCAAGGCCCTTGCATTCAAGTAATGAAATCTTGGTATGGGGTAAGGAAGTTCAGAAATTACCCATGGCATTTTGCTGCAGACATAGAAATATCTAAGGCCAGTAAATAATTTTTTCAAGTATTCTGTAAAGTGATCGGAACAATAGTCATACTTGTGTTTGTATAACAGCGTTTACCTCCTGTGGGTATCTTCATTCTCCTCTATGCCTAAGCTAACCAAAAATTTTGAGACTGTAAATTTTGAATAATCTTTAGCATCTGTTCATAATGACGATGCTGAACAGTGATGAAGACTGGAAATTGTCCAAAAAGACTTTTTTTTTAACAGCTTAAATTTTGTTTTGACCCGGTTTACTTTAGCTTTGCCCAGTCCTCAGTAAAAGTGAGCTCTGAACTGAAATAAACTTTAATTAAATTTGGTTTTAGTTGGTGAAACTAGAAAAGCCATTATATCAGAAAGCTGTCTTTTATTCAAGATGCTGTATATTTCTATAATTAAGGCTAAGAACAAGTATGTTTACAGTGGCAAATAACACTTGCAACAACATGTTGAGTGCTTCAGTAAACTTTTTGTGAACTGTTGTTGTCAAATGGACACTGATAGAAATTAAAACTAGTTTTGGTACAAAAAGAAGAAATCTTCAAATGAAATGCTTGAACTTTCTTGAATTTTGTAACCTAAGGAGATACAATATATCCCTTGGTTTTGCTCAGTATTTATGAAGTAATGCCTCTTGTCATCTTTTACTTATCTAGTATTTCTTTTTCTGAGGACTCTCTAAAAAAGCTTGCCAATACTCATACAGTCATGGTTTGTTGTCCCATTGTAAGTGGTGGACAGGTGTCTGTGATGCATGTATAGAGATCAGCTCGGCACTGTGGTCAAAGCCTCTGGATTCCTGATGCAGTGTGTTGCTTGTGACTGCTTACATGGCTATACAAGGTCATGCTCGGTATGACTGTGGTTTTGTTTGTGGAACAGTTCCCTGTTTCCTGCCTATTCCATTTCACCTCCAGAACTCTTTCTGAAGGTTGACAGCTTTGGTGAGGTGTATTTTAAACTACCAGTAAGGACCCAAAAAAGGTGTTTAATTCTTTAAAAAAACCTACTTTTTGGTTTCATTTCTTTGTTCAGAGAATCCTCCATGAATGACATCTGGTCAGGTTGCTTGCTGTATCCATGTTGTACAATTTGAATATTCAAATATCTTCCATGTCAAAGTTGCATTTTGTCTCAGGGCAAGCAATATATCTAATAGAAGTAGTTAATTCTGCTACTGTGTTGACTTAATTAAGGTTATTTTGAAGCAGTCTGCACTACACAGGTTTGATCACAAGAGGTGTTAAAGAAGTTAGATTTAGCTATTCTTACAGAAGGGTTGGGTTTTGTGGATAATTCCTTGAACTGATGTAGGGAAAGAATGTAAAACATCATTTTACTTCTCTTATAGCAAAAGGTCACTATGTTTTAAAATATCTAAAATTTAACTTGTGTTTGAGATCATAGCAAAAGATGATTTTTTTCCTTATGATTGTGTGGTGCAATGCTGTGTGATCCATAAATTTAGCAATACCTTAGGAACAGTTTACGGTACTGACTGTATTGTCTTATGACTGTGTCTGCTGGAGCACTTTGTGTAAAAACTAACAGATTTGTTGCTTATCAAATTCCACTGTAGCAGGAAGCACCAAGGAAAAATAAGCTAAGTGTGCTCCTGTGATGCTGAATGGCAGTATGATGAAACAATAATACTCGGTTTAGATAAATGCCAAGTGATGCACTTGGAAAAACAGGCCCAGTTTTACAGCTGCAATAGCAGGCTGTGAATTGGCTGTTAGTACAGGGAGTTCTTGTAGTACAGAGTACTGGAGTGTTGCATTCAGTTTTAAACTTTGTCTCCAGATGATAGAGACAAACTAGAGAAGTACAGGGAGGAGTGCCAGGAGTGAACAAAGCAATGGAATTATTTGTGCATGAGGAGAATCTCAATCTGAAGACGTTATAACTGATAGGGGAATATGTGGTGTGGAGAAAATGTAGGAAGACATTCAGTAGAGAAGCAGTCATAGAATCATATAATTTTGAGTTGAAAGGGACCTGTAAGAATCATTGAGTCTGACTTCCAGCTCCTCTCGACTCAAGTCAACTCTGGTTTTCTATAATTGTATTAGTCCCTCATTCTTGCTTTGTAAGAAGACAGATTCAAAAGAAAAACACATTTTTCTTGCTTGCTTTGTCCTTCTGTTTCTCACTCCTTGTTCTGATGAGTAAATGAGAAAGAAAGCAGAGACTTTACATGGTTCTTTGCATCTGTGGAAGGGACATGGTGATGTGATAAATAAATGTGGCTGTAACCAAAAATGAAAAAGGGAATTTTTGGTTTACCTTTTCTCTTCATTCTGGGCTGTTTTCCTTTGGTAACTTTTTTCTTGCTTACCAATAGACAGCATTCTCCTGCAGCTGCCTAAAGGAAGTGAAGGAGGAAGAATGGTGAATGGTAACAATCTGTCTGCTTTCTCTTGAATGTGGAGGGCATCTCTTCTGCAGTGATCTCAATCTCTCTTTGAGGGAGAAAAGTGGCAAAGATACTTCTGAATATGGGTCTTCCATCTGGTACCAGCCAAGCCAACACACAGGCGGAGCCATAGTACTTGAAACATTCTGCTCTTATATATACAAACAGCTTTTGTGCCTGCAGCGGTTATCTGTGATTTGTGTTTCTTGTGACTGCAAGCAAAGGAGGCAGCAGTTCTAGAGGAGACACAACTATTAGATTATCTTACCCAGCTGGCTTAAATTGTCTTAAAAAAGCATCACTTGTTCAAGAGCTGTTTAGGAGGAGCAGAAGGGATGATGTAGTACAGTTGTTTCACTATATTAATAAGAAGGGGTTTGGAAATTATATAATACTGGACTCCATGCCTTGCTATTGAAATGTTGTAAATTAAGTATTTTGCTTGTACAAAGATTCTTCAAAAATACTGAATTTTAAACTTCTTGAACAAGATCTGTAATGAAGCCTTCATTGTATTGTTGCATCTGTTTTCTTTCTAGAAATTGGTTGCCCAAATGAAGCAAGATCCACAGGTAACTATTTGTTTTATATTGGATTATTTACTCTTAAAAATGCAGGAAATAACAGTGCATGAACCTTGAGAATTTTAGATACTTCTTGACCACATTCTTCCTTGTTAACACAGTGTTTAAAAGAAAACTTTTGAACAAGTTTTTAAACAATGACTGTTGGATAGTGTAAAACAAAACCAAAACTCTTGCCATTATGGAACCTTTTACTTCATATATATTCATGCTGGTTTAAATCAAGTGACCATTGTGGGCTATGGTGTAGTTTAAATGTGCAGTCAGTTTCTGATTCTATTGGAAGCTGTTCTTTATAAAAGGTGCCATTATTAGAAATAGCTTTTTTAATTTTTCTGGGTATCAGAAGCTTCACAGTACAAGAAAAGATATTCTGTTCAAGAAATTTTGTTCAAATAATGTAACTTAAGGCTATGTTCAGATTGTCTGTCTTAGCTATCTTACCAGCACAGTAGCATCCAAGAGTGGGCCCTTGGCCTTGGGAAGTTTCAGATCTACTGGGGTTGGATAATTAGACTCCTTGCATAGGCAGCAGAAGTCATCCCTTTCCCAATGACTGTGTAAGGTGACTGGGTTTTCTTGTACAGCAGTTGAGTACTCTACTGTGCTGAATGGGGAATTTGTGGAGTTCTCAAACCAGTCTGAAATGTTAAGTAGAGAGATGAAGGCAGCTCACTTGAGGCTTGCTATAAAGTGCTCCCATCCCCATACAATAGTAAACGCACTGTAATTTTTCTGAATACATATTTTTTCTGAGCTCAGTGTAGTAAGAAGACAGCTTTTAATATGTGTCAAGTAGCTGGACCCCTGACAGGGAGTAGGGTGGTATTGGAGAATCTGTTTTCTAGAACTTCATTGTTCTGATGGGATTTGGGTGTTTTTACTGGCTGGGCAGGTCTGCTAGCAGACTGCAGAGCAGTTTACTTTCAGTTCATATCTGCTGAAAGTGAGATCATGCTGCAAGCAGCCATGCAAAGTTCCTAGAGTCAGGAAGAGTAAACCTGATCTCTGCTTCCAATGCTCTTACTGCACTTTTATCCCAGATTATTAAGTAGAATCTAAAAGAAAGGAGGATGACTAGTCAATATCTGGTTTTGCTAGAACTGGAGAAGAGTATCTATAAGCTGAAATTGTAATGCATTTCAAAGTTGAATGGAGGAATATAAAAATAAGGAATATGCCCTGAGCATGAAGTACCTGTAATGATATTAGTCCTTTGTTTTAATTTTTCTGTGTAGTACTGAACGTGCATAATCTAGTGTAAAAAGTTTACAATGTAAATGAGGGGAAAAAAAAAAAGTGGAAAAAGAGGAAGACTTGCTTCCCTGTCATGTTTCTGCAGAGCTTCACTGGTTTTAAACTATGGACGGATTTTTTTTTTAAATTGAATTTTATTTTATTTTTAGTAGGAAAGAAAAAGTCCTGGTAAAAATTGTTTTCTGTGTGCATCTTTGTCGTGATGCTTATGGCTTTCAAATCTTACGAAAGGGCTGTTGTAAGCAAAGTACTGATATGAATGATGTGGTAAAGCAAATGTAATTCCCTTTAGTACAGACTAAGACATAAACATTCATGAAATTAAGACGTAGATATGTTTGTCTTCATTTGACATGTGTGTCAATGAAGATTTAATAGGTATGTTTGATCTATACAGTTAAATGTATAGTGTTGTTTCATAAGAAACACAGGTTAGAATGTTTTAGGTAAGATACTGTAGCATGCTGTTATATGCAGTATGATACTATTGTTCTATGTATTAACAATCATTTCTTGTTTAATTTGGAAACTTGATGAAATGTATGAATGTGCTTTATAATATTATAATATAAGCACTATTGGATGTTTTAATGAAGTCTTCATTCCAAACTGAGTTGTTTCTTTGAATGCTGGAAAGGTCCTCCGATTGTTGTTGCACTCAGTGACTTAAGGCTTTTTTGAGCCTCTTGAATTTTATTGACTGAACATCCAGAGGTGCTTTATTTGTAGTACACTGTGCAAAAACAAAACAAAAAAAAAACAAACTACCTTCCTGCTACTACTCTATGTTAACAAATGGAATATCTTTCTCACAGATATTTTTTCTTTCTAATCAGAACGCTGATTTGAAGAAACAGCTTCATGAACTTCAAGCCAAAATCACAGCTCTGAGTGAGAAACAGGTAGGGAAGCAGATGTATTTTTAACATCCTGTTCTAAAGATGTCTCTTTTCCCAGCTTCCAAGAGAGCTGCTAAATTTTTAAGGGCAGAAATAAGCGTGGGCAACCAGACATTTCTGATTTTTACTGGATTTCTCAATAAAAGATAGGATGCATTATTGTGAGTCTATCAAACAAGCAACTTGTTTAATCAGTGAAAGCTATAGCAATTTTTCTTGTGTTGAAACTAGTGTTTTATATTAAGGGAGATGGGAAAATGGATGAATTTTGTCACTCTCTTTATTATTATCTTAGAACTTGTTCTAAACCAGGCCATTCTGGTTTAGGCAAATCTCTAGATTTTGTCTTAGTTGGGCCACACTATGTATATGGGTGAGTGTGCTGGAATTTTTCTTCATGGCTGGCCCAACTAAATTCATGTCAGTTGTGGGTACCTGATAGGCAATTTGGAAATCAGTTGGGTGTTTTTACCATGATAAATTATGCCACTATTGTCTTGTGTTTGCCTTGGTGGGAATTGTCTTTGACAGGTCTAAAGTAATAATAACAACTGAATGCTTAATAGAAAGATAGTTGAATTTGAAGATGTGCCGCGTGGGTAACTGGAAGAAAAATAAGTAACACCAAGAGATCTACAAAACTTGTTCTGTCTTTTGTTTTTAAAAAAACCCAAGAGCAACACATATGTAAACCCCTCATCCACCCCACCATCCCACTCCCAGCTAAACCGACTTAAGTAGTTCCTTAATTGTATTGCTTATTGTATCAATAATGGAACCAAGTAAGGTCAGTAGACAACACCTTTGAAGAGGAGAAACATTTTAGAACATATGCATAGGTAGAAATACAGTTATGCATCAGTGTCACATCTAGATACCTGTGTTCATCTGTTCTTAGCTGCATGTGTTGTTTTGAGAATTACCTTTCATAAGAAAATGGGCAGATAGTGATAACATTAAAATTCTGTTTACTAAAAAAAATCATAGTATGTTTCAGTGTGGGGGAACAGTGAATCTAGGAAGGAATATGTAAGTATAATAAAGAAAATGATTTTTTTAATGAGAACACTAGCTCAACAAAAACTGAGGTTTTGCTGATGTGATAGCATGCCTCTCTTGAAGATGATTTATTCTCTAAAACCAGCATGAGCCTCTGCATGTGGCTATGTCTCACAGCAAGCCGTTTCAGTATTCTCTGGTAAGCTCTGGATGCCCATGGTAATTTCAAAATTAGCTTGTCTTGATGCCGTGGAGCAAGTTGTATTGACTACACGTTCACATTTTGAGTATGGACAGGCAGTGGGATAGTGACTGGAATATAAGGAAGCAAGTACCAAAACTTTTAAACTTGTATTTGTAACTGTTTAAAGTCAGTGTTACAGAGTGGTCTATACTAACATTTATTTTAAATTACCCGTCACTAGAAATGCAGCTGTATCTTTTCTGCTGAAAATTACAGCTCAAAGGTACTAAATGCACATGTTCATGGGATGAACATGGGTTAAGTTTCCGAAAGATTTTGAAATACAAGTTTCTGACTTCACTTCTACCGTACAGTGAATACAGTCAGTATGAAGTCACAGTACTGTTTCCTTAATTGTATTTTTGTGGTTTTGATTATCAGAACAGCAATAGTGAACTTCTCTAGGATTGTTCAAGTTTAAAAATTTTGTTATATCTACTGCTGGACTGCAGGGCTGCCAGTGTCCCAGATGACAGTGTTGTTAAAGTAGTATGGCTGCTAAAATGCAACAGTCATGGCCAATGTGAGTTCTGGGAAAATAACCACAACTTCCGAATGCAAAGAAGTGCCCACTCCGTCTTATTTGCAGGAATCTGTTGTGTAGACAGCTGTGGCTTAGCCATGTAGAGTTGAGCAGCATCTTAGAGACTACACAAAACCCCTTTTTTCTGTTCTCATTTTCATTTCTCATTAGGAAAAATAATTATTATCAGTTGTTTTATGGGGAGAATGTTATTTAACAATTTAATTTTCACACAGAAATGTGGAGTTTTGCATAGTAAATGAACACCTTACATTGTGCAGTGCCTGTCTTAAGGAGTGCAACATGTGTTATCTGTCCTCTTGTTTAGGGACAAGTTGTTTTGATGCCTGATGTCCAGTGAATAAATTCTGAGGGCCCAACTCCACTGTGGACAGTTATGGGAGGCATAATTATCACTGTTCGATAGGCTTTTAATGAAGTGTGAAAAACTAAAGTTCCACCCTGTGTGGTGTCCGTACATGGAGACAGTGGCATGGAGCTGAGACCCTAGTGTTAGAGAGGCAGAATAATGAAATATTTCTAGCTTCTGAAATGTTATGTCACCCTAATGCACAGGTTTTCTTCGCTCTCTTATTTAATGAAGTTGCCTGAAGCCTTGTGCAAGAACCAAGTCAGCGGTAGGTTAGCTAAAAGCTTTTAGTTGCTTTAGGACTTCTCTCAATTTCTGAAGCATTGTAAGAGTAGTGCCGTCACTTGCTGCCAGTCGCTGCAGTGATTCATAGTGGCTTAGGTGTCTTGCTGAGAATTAATAATGACAGTTCTGTTCAGAAGTTTGTGAAATTGAGGAGATCTGGCAAAGTACAAAAAGAAAGCAGGTAGGCTGTACAGTGTGTAGGCTTAAACCTAAAGAGATTTGTTATCTGAAACAGGGTTGAATTGTTACGACATAAGATGTGATATTTTTTTTTGAAAATGTCAAAGAGGTGAAAATAAATACTTTGATTTGTTTCACCTGAGAGGTGATGGAGCAGTGTGTGCTGAGTGTGTTATCTCATGAAAGAAACAGTGCAAAAAGAGGAAAAACTTAAGATAACTTGCATTTAAAGGGCAATAAACATTTTCCTTTGCTACTCTTTTTGTTATTACCACAGAGTTCTAATCTGTGCTTACATTTTTTTCTAATTTGAGAGCCACAAAGTGAATTTGGTTTAACAGTCTTGCTCATCAGCTGTAAATATGAGAGCTGCAGTTTGGAAACCCTGAGTGCATTGATTTTAAAACTGATTTCTTCTTTCTTCCCCCACTGTCAATAAAGAGAAGTCAGGAGTAACTTTTTGCGGAACAGTTGTACTTGCCAAATCTAAGCTTGGGTTGTAAATGAGAATTAATTCTGTTGCTGTGGAGCACTGTTTTTTCTTTTAATGTTTTCACATCTTTGGAAGAAAGTCATAGCCTTAGCAGTCTTTCCTTCACTTTTTGTTCTGTGACATTGTCTTCCTTTGATGGTCTGATTTGTAGACTTTTACCCACAATTACTTATCACTACTCAGCTTTTGACTGTGTTAAATATACTGTTTACTGTAAAAAACCATAAAGAATGTAATTTTTTAAAATTTTTCTGTGAGAAAGTTTACCAGTGTATACCTCTTTTTACTTTGGGGAGGTGGAGTGGAGATTGTTACTAGTGGAAGACTGAGGTAGAGCAGGAGGAATGTAATCTTGAAGCAGCACTTGTTTTTCTGCCTCTTTTCTTCCATAGTTGGTTTTAAAAAAATTAATATGAACTTAGATATGACTGAGTACGTATTGTAACAGTACTTATTTCCAGTGACAGAGAAGAGATCTTGTTTATTTGACAAAAGAACTGTAAAGAAAGCAGTGGGCAACAGTGTCCTTTTTTTTTTTTTTTTGTGGCAGTATCAGGTCAAATACAGAGGAATTTCTACATGTGTTCTTATCACTGTCTCTTGGAAAAGTTGAGGCAATATTCTATCTTAAATGTGGAAGAAAGATTACAGGAATAATCTTTTGACTCTGTGGTAAAACGGTGATGATGACAAGCATGTACTGAAGAAACTACATGGCTCTTTCCCTGTATTTGAAAATAAAATGGAAATGTCTCTTACTGTCGTTGCAGTGAAATTCATTGAATCTTCAAAAAAACAGTGTTGTGAAAACTCTCTTGTTTATTAATGCATTTGCTCTTGTCATGGAAAGAATAAAGCGGATCCCTTTGTTATTTTGATTTCTGAAGAGCTGTATATATGTAGGAAAAAGTATTCAAAAATAGTTGTTAGCATTGGGAAACTTAAGGTTTTATTTTTTCATGGGCAAAAAACTTTTTATACTTTACTGCGAAGAATAGTAGAAATTCTGGAATATATTTAGAAAAAATGTGTGTCATAAAAGCAAACTTTTCTCTATTACTATGAATAGGCAAATCTAGTGAATTGTGCATGTTTTTAAAGTTTACAGGAAGCTGAGGTAGATGAGATTTTTCTAAATCCTGTTTGTTCAGAGCGAGACTCTCTTTAACCTTATCACTAAATAACAAGTAATGAGAAACGGGGTTTGGGGAAGATTTTGAAAATGGTAGTGGAATTTAACTATGGCTTTATATAGTTGAATAAATGTAAGCATGTGGTTTAGATTGACAAAGGAAACTTGTTATGGAAGTCTTCAAAAACTGTCCGGAATATCTTTAAGCATTAATGTTGTTATATTTATTACAGGTACCATAACTGAGTAATGAAAAGATTGGTAATGTGCATAAATTCATCCTATGAGACTGTTCTTCTTGAACAGCTGTCAGTCATAGTAAAGGTGAATTTTTATGAAGGCTTTTTGAACACATTACCAGAAAATTGTACCCGAAACATCTTCCATCGTTTTCTGTAAAGAGAAAAAGCAGTGCTTTGGTGAGAGGAAAGTAAGTGCAAGAAATCTGGAGAGCAGGAGGGAAACTGGGTACAGTTAACAGGTAGCAAAGAGCACTTGGAAATGCTTGTGCATAAGAAGGTAGGCAAGGTATGCCTGTATGTTGTAGATACACCTAATGAACACCATGAGAACTTCAGGGCTCGAAACCTGGAAATAAATAAATAATGAAGTCACTTAATTCTCACTCTTGTCTGGTGTTTCTGATACCTCTTTTCTCCAAGATTCATCACAGGCATATTCAAGTGCCAGTTACATTGCCAGCAGTGGACCAAGTGTGCGCCATATGAACACTTATTTACTAATAATTTGAGGCGGGTGATACTTAATTTTAGTTCCGGTTGTTTATCAGAAACTGCACGTATTATTAAACACTGTTGTTTTTCAAGTAAATGTCATGAATGATAAAGATATGCTCATTTCCATGTAACTGCAAGCATCCAGTTATGCCAGCTATTTATAAAGCAGTGTTAAAATATGAAAAACAGCTGTTTGTAGATTCCTTTCTTAGGTAGTTTGGAGTAGTCACTCATTTTTCCTGTCAAAAAGATACCAGTCTGTCTGGACATTAGAAGGAATGCCTCAGTGAATTATCAGACCCTTTTGAACCCTCTGATCAGTGTGAACAGCACTTGTTTAGAAGGTGAATGTTTGAGAAATCTGCATAGGCTTACTATTTTAGTCTTTGGTATTTATTTAATTTGCATCCAAATTTTGTGTGAAAATGTGAATATAATGACTTCTCATTAAGTTATCTTCGGTATTCTCAAGATACACTGACTGAAGCAAACTTTGAATGTTGCACAGATGATTGTAGGTAGGCAGAGTTTATGCATCTCTCCCTGCTGTCTCTTTTGCCACAAGCTCTCTTGCAAAACTCATGATCATTTATATATGACTGAAGTATTGCAAAGCTGTTTTCAGACCTTTTGTAATGCTTAAGTCATGATTAAACACATGCTTGCATCTAAACTTAGATTTCCCATTTTTCCTTCTCTTAATGTAACTCCACCTAGACTTTTCACTGTTGGCTTATGAACTTAATTTTTGCATATGTAATGTACATTAGCTCTGGAGTAACTCAGTTTGGGAAATTGCAAGTGACCATTTTGTGATATCACAAAAAAAGAAAAACTCTCAACACGTCCCCCCTGTTACTCTTCATTCAGCACTGATTTTCTGGCTCATCTTTTAATTTTTGAGTTCATGCTGTATTTAAGCCAGATTTGGAGGCAGCTGGAGAACTTTTTTAATTGAACCTAGTTGGGTACATCTTTCATCTCCATATAAGCCAGGGCATAACTCCAAAATAGCCTGCTCTGCTTGAAAACCAACATTGTAGATAGACAGTGGGCAATTAAACTACAGTATTGCCTTGAAAATCCCTTACTGATGGTGAGAGTTGGTTATTAGTTGCTCCTGCATGTTTTGACTTGCTAGATAACCTCACACATCAGCAGTTATTTCAAGGCCTACTATTCTCTTTTCCCTTTTATACTTGAATAAAACAGAAGTGAAGCATTAGATGGAGATGACTGGGCTTTACGTTGTTTTGTATAGCACCCTTAAAGGTCTCTTAGTTGGATGCTGGGAAAAGGGATTAAATCTGCTAATGAATTTTTATAAGTGAAGACAGATTAAAGTAGTCCATTCTGCTCTCTTCTGCACACCTCAGTGGAGAAACTTCACAGCCGCAGAAACAGTATTTTGATTTATTTGGAGTGTATCAGAGTTAGAAAAGGAATCAAATCTAGGGATCAGCTTTTCAGAGCCTTATGAATCTTTAGCTGCTATTGGAGTTACTTGGTCCCCAGCTCTTCTGAAGTGTGTTGAATTTTGGAAGGGAGAAGGGGGCAAGGCAGTGTGTCCAATGCTTAGAACACAGAAAAAAGCTGGTCTCTGCTGTTTGTTCTCTACTGCTGGTACTTGATTTGAAAATAAGCCACTTCTTGAGATTGTGGGTTTTTTGCACTGTGAGTTACTGACTGTAGTAGAGCTATGGGCTAAAATATTTTTATTCGTAGATAATGGTATAATGGTACTATGCCAAGAACAAGACTGGGTAGACAGTGTTAGGTGGTGTTTTCCAATATATGGGTCATGCACTACACCTTCACAGTGCATTGTGGAACCACTCAGTTCAACTCCTCATGCATAGTTTTGGAAAGGACCAAGACGGATGTGATAATGTGTTAAGGTGGTTTAGAGTGAAGATAACACACTAAGGAAGCATGAGAGGGCCAAATGCATGCACATTTGATAAAAAGTTTATTTTCAGCTTTGACTTTTCTTATTGAATGTTATCTGCCCATATTACTTGGTCATTATGATTTTTTTCCTCATTTTATTGTGGATACTGTGATAAGCTCAGGCCTTGAAGGGCTTAAAGAGAGAACAAACCTACAAAATGAAAGAGTAAGAATGCCCTTTATGGAGTTTCATGAAACCTCTTTGCTTTCTTTTCTGTATTGACACTATTGTAGGGAGAGAATGCATTCTTCATCCTTAGGAAATATTGTTGTTCACTGAAATGATAATTGGTATACATTTTCTATCTACAGAAATAATTAAGAGTGTTTTATTGTCTTCGAATATAGGCCAAGTCAATGTGACTCCACCTATTTCTAGTCATTATACACAGTCACTTCCTTTCACTCTTGTATTTATTTCTGGGTTAACTTTTCAAATACTTGTTCTGACTTTCAGAAACCTCAGAATGTGTAGTGTCTTTAGAGCAACTTTTCCCCTGCTTTTAGATTGTGAGTTAGCAAAGTGGTCTGATAGGGTAGGAACACCGTATAAAATCTAGGTTTCCTTGGTGTGGTTTTGTTTTTGTTTTAATTAGGTCTTCTCTCTAGGAACATTTCTTTATTTCCTCCTTTATGCTAAGTTTGTCAAAACTGGTGGTGATTTGCAAGGTGTCTTTTACAACTTTCCCCCCTAATTGTAATGTAACAGGTAGATTTAGGCAGTGGTGACTCCAGAATTATGATGGAAATTTTGCTGGAATGAAGTTTGGATTACTGTGGGGATCAGTCGAGTAATGGAGACAGAGTACTTCCCAGGAGACAATTCAGACAAGAGAGCCTAATTTTTACTGTTCTATGTTGCCTTTATGAAGGCCCACCTCTCAGTTTACTGACTGTGAAAACACTTGTAGGAAGATTAGGGTTCAGTTCATTACTTGCTTTCACTACAGCATTTATCTGATGTATTCTAAGGAAAAGAATTTTTGTTCCATTCTTTTTTTACTACTGAGAAATTCTAAGTGTCTTCTTACAATAGACTTCTGAAAGTTAGCGGGGAGTAAGCCCTTGAGTTGTGATGAGCATATCTTCGTTTTCCTATAAACTCCCTCTGAAGTTAGATGAGGTAAGTTAAAAATGGTTAACTAGTTGTAATTCCTTTTTTTACCCCGTCTTTTCTTTCTCAAGGTATCCTTAGTAAAATATTGGCAGTGTGTCTATAGTAAATGGACACTACTGTGTAAAAGAGTTGAACCCAGGCTGCCCTGTGCAGCAAGGAGAAATAAGGTGGTGATGGTTTGTACTATTTATAGAAGGCAGAACTTGTTTACCTTATTTTTCCTTTAAAAAAAAACAGAGAAAAATTACATCAGAACTATAATATGTGATGTGAATTTGTGAGACTTTTGATGCTTTAGAGCTGCCTATGTCCTGCAGAACAGCAAGTGGCTATCCTTTTATTTTAGACTTCTGCAAATTCAAGTACTTGGCAGTGTTTAAGCCTGTGGAGTCTTGCTCCATATCCAAGCACTCTCTTTATAAATTGCTTCATTTTCATTTCAGTATGGCAGCTTTTCAGAGCACCAGTTTGTCCTTTAGAGTTGTGGCCAGCCCAGAGTGGTGTGGAAGTGCATGACTGTCAGCTTTCTAGCATCAAAGTTACACACACACCTTTGGGCTGGTAATAAATGCTTTAGCGATCAGCGTGGACAAAACAACATTCTTGGATTCTCCAACTCATTCTGGATTTTGTCATGTATCTCCAGAAACAGAAGTATCCCATTCTCCAAGTAAATAATTTAGGGGAAGCATTTTATAGCATCCCAGAATGCTAAGCTCCTAACATTTGTCTGCTGTGCAATTAGAAATGTGTGGCCTAAAGGTACTGCTCTCTGAAACTTGGAAACAGAAGCAGCCTTTCGATTTCTAAGTTTTTTTTCTATTTGAAAACTACTTAATGGCTTCCCAAGATTCAATGCTACCTGCCATATAAGAAGTAATTTCTCAACATCTTGTGTTCTGTAATACGCTGGAATCTTGCAGTTGAAGGCTAGTGTTTCTTCCATACAGTGAGAGTCTTCAGAAATGAGTTATTGGGATGTTTTACTATGTCAATATCATCCACTTTGAATGAATGAAAATCAGCAGAATCTCACTCAGTCCTAAATGTTAGAATTTCTTTTGCTTGCTGGACCAGGACTGTTTTTTATATCGTACAGAGAAAATGTCTCTGTCGGGGAACTGATTATCATGCCAAGTAATTCTGCTGATGTTTAGAGAACTGAATATTATTCCCTTATTTTGAACTTCTGCCATGTTGTTTGGTGACCTATCAAGGTACTTTCATTGGGTCTTCTCATAGAATGAGAGAATATGCTGAGTTGGAAGGGATCCATCAGGATCATAGAGTCCAAATCCTGGCCCTGCACAGGAGATCCCCAAACTCACACCATGTACCCGAGACCTTTGGCCAAACTCTGTCAGACTTGATGCTGTGACCACTTCCTCAGTGAGCCTGTGCCAGTGCCCAACCATCCTCTGGGTGAAATTTTTTTCCTCATATCCAACCTAAACATCCCCTGACTCAGCCTCGTGCAGTTTCCTCAAGTTCTGTCACTGATCATGACATCAGTGCCTGCCCCTCCTCTTCCCCTCACAAGGAAGTTGTAACTGCAGTGAGGTGTCCCCTCAGTCTCCTCCAGGCTGAACACACCGAGTGCCCTCAGCTGCTTCTCATATGGCTTCCCCGCAAGGCTTCACCATCCTCGCTACCTTCCGCTGGACGCTCTCTAATAGCTTAATGTCTTTCTTATATTGTGGTCCTTCAAAGGTTACTGTGTTAAAGGGTTTTGGTGTGCAATATAATGCTGAAGTGGAGGAGATGCATTTTAATCAGATACTAGGCTGCTTTTCAAAAAGCAAATGAGGCTAATTTGTATTTATAGCTACAGACAGAAATGATTTGAAAAATTTTGTCTTTAAATGTAACAGTGTATGTTAATTTCCTTTAAATATTCACTTAGACATGACTGTCACAAAACAAATTTGAAGTTTCTAACAGTTTTCTTTATGGAGAACTGGTGAGAGACTCAATAATTTCTCTTAAATTACTTTTAAATGCACTCAATTAGTTGTGTAGCTTTTGTCTGACAGTTTCAAGGGTCAAGAATGAAATTTTTGCAGAGGTCTTAATTTTAGAGCAAAATAGTTTAGTTAAACGAGAAATATAGATGCTACAAATTCAGTTTTGATCTGTTAATGGAAGATTTTTCAGAGAGGATTTTTGGAGTTGTGATGGGTTGTTTCTTTAAGGGTTATTATGAATTTGTATATCACTTTGGGTTCTTCAGTATTCTCTACACTCTTTTGTTCAGAGTTACATACATCTCCAGTTAACAGGAGAATTGGGTCAGGCCCTCAGTGAGTGTCAACTCAGATTTTAAAATCCAAGAAATCCTATAGCTAGAGTTCAGTAAACAGAATGAAGCCATTTTAATTTTTGACCTTTTATCTATTATTCTTAGTTTAGTTGTCTGAAGGCCTTTAAATCCCACTTACATGGAAAACTATAAAGAGAAAACGTCAAGAACCTCCAGAAACTGGCACTTAGAATGCAAACATCTCTGGGTGCTTCAAGAAGTCAAGCAGTCTCACCAACTGCAGACAAGCAAAATGGTCGGTTGGGTAAACTAGCCTGCCAGCTGGATGGATCTGCCAACAGGATTTTTTTTTGTGGTCTCCAAAAATTGCTGGATGTAGTATTAGATAAAAAGTATTTTAAAAAAAGGAAATAAATAGCCAAACATTTTTAGACACAGTCATACTAACTGGGTTTAGCTTACTGATGCTCTACAATGCATTTTCCTTGATAAATCAGGCAAAAACACAGCTGATAGTTTTATTGTGTCTTTTTGTAGTAAATGCCAAGCACATTTTTTTTTTTCATCCTTTGCAGTAGGAAGGTGCATTAATGGTAATATAAAAGTGTGTCAGGTTCTGTATCCCTAAAACTTCATTTTTCTTTCAAGACCACAGGCAATAATCAAAGCATTGAGTAGGACAGCCCTGCAGCAGCAGGGATGTGTCACTACATGGGACATTAATACAGTGATGGTAATATATCCTTGATATGCAATATCGCAGTGATAGGTTTAATTCCATGTGTAATATGCTGAGTTCTATATTTGAATAGTAAGAAACGGTTGTTGTCATGCTCAAGAACAAAGTTTCACACTTAAAATTTTGCATTGCTTTTACTGTTTTTTAGTTTTGAATATAAATGCTAGTTTTAAATTAAATTCCTTCAGGAAAAGAGTTAGTATTTAATAGGCTCCACAATAATCAGGAGTGCTCTGAAAGCACTGGCACTAGTGCATGGTGTATATGAACTAATCTGTGTAGCACTTTTTAGAAAGTAAGGGGTAAATAAACAGGTTTTGCCCTTTCCTCTTTCTTTTTCCTACATATCTCTTTTTGCTGTATTAAGTGATGTAAACACTATTCCATCATTTCCTAATGGGGTTCACATCATGTGGCTTAGCTACATGTAATTAAACTCGATGTAGTCTCAGAATAATCTTTGTGGGTTCCAAATTATTCAGAAGTTGCTTGAATTAAAATTGCTGATCATTTGAAGCCTTGCAGGTGATAGTCTCCTTCACCTTCATAGTTCACTTAATTATATCTTTGAATGGTGGCTGTTCTTCTAGCTTTTAAATTTCTCTATTCGGGAATGTGGGTTTTAAACAGCATGTGTATTATGGCACTTAGCAGATAGATAGATTCCCTTCTGACCTTTCCTGAGTTAGCAGGAGACCCACATAACTGACACACATACAGTCATTTTGAACCTTAACTTTCAAAAATATTTTAGTAGGTCAGATGTCTCCAAAATTTCATTACATCCTTTATTTGCCTTTAAAATATTAATGATCAGCTCATGCAATATGCTGATTAAGACTAGAAAATGCTGAGGCAGAAAGTTCCTTTTACCATTTATGGTACTAGAGGTTTCGCTATGTTTAGTTACATGTATCAAACCATATTAAATATTCTAAGATCTCCTTCGTTGAAGTCTGTTCCTTGAAAAGACGAGGTTTGACTGATTGGTTACATAATCTCTCATAAACTTCTGTATGAGAGGAGAAATGGGTTATGTATTAAAAATTTACCCCAGTCTGAGGCATGTGGCAGTGGTTTTTTCTTGCTTGTTTGGGTTTTTTTAATTACAGTTATACCTACAACCCAGAATAGTGTGTCTGTGCTCTCTTGGACTGGCTGGGATAGCCAGTAAATCTGAGAAAGCAGAGCCCTTTCCTGCTTCCTCCCCACCTAATATTTTTTAAATTAGTTGTATAAAATTAAATTTTCCACTCACAGTGTCTAATAACAGCATCAAGTTCTTAGACGACGTAGAAATGCTGGGTGCTGTAATAATCCTAGGCTCACTAAGAAGGACTCTTCAGTAAGTTTTGGTGGCATTACAGCCATGTAATGCTGAAAGATGAATGCAATTAACTTGGAGCAGAATGGGAGCAGGAGTGTGTCTGAACTAAGAGTGAGGAAGGCAGGACTGCAGAAGCCCTGGGGGGAGCCCTGGTAGTGGCCAGCTCTGAGGACAAAGTTTGCGCTAAGGTTGATGTTGCTACTGGATCTTTTTTGATTAACGGTGGTTTTGGGTATGGCGTATGTGTATTTATGTTTCAGCGTTTGGTAGGAGCATGGCCCATTCTCAGATAGTCTTTGCCGTTCTGGGGTTTGGGGGGAAAGAGGCAGCATTTGTTCCTCTCTAGTTTAGTCACCCATGTTGGAGAAGTCACAACATGAGGTGTTTATTGATGCCAAAAGGGAAGAGTTTTGCCTCTGGTGCATAGGTTTGGATTATAAGAACAGTTGCACACAAAGGCACTTTCAACTCCTCAGGACAGTTGCAGTCCTGTTTACCTATCCAATCTGTATTTGCTCAGTGTTTTCCAGTGTCCATTACTGCTTTCATACCTGCTTTTAAGGGAAGCTCTCCAACTGTGCAATGTATTTACCTCATTCCTACTTGGACTATTCCTATTCACTGGTGATAAAGCCCTTTTCTCAGCCCAGTTGCTATTTCTGGAAGACAGCAAAGAGAAGAAACTGGAGAGCAGGAGAGATGCATCACCTGAAAGGATGATGCCGCTTGTGTGTATCCTCTTTGCGGTGACAATACACTGTGGTGGTTTGCAACTGAGAAGTGTCCCTGAAGCAGGCAAATGCTTTCAATGTGCTGGGAAAGACTCAAAGAAAATAGGTAGCAAATGTAGTGTCATAAGAAATAAAAATGGCCTGTTGTAAAGTTTTAGGTAATTTAATGTTCATATTTAAACTGCTTTTGTAAGGACTCTATTAAGTTCTATAGAAAGCAAAATAAGATATCCTTAAATGGAATTTTTTTTCCCACAATGCACTCTGTTATTTTGCCTGCCTTAAAACTACAGACTGTTTTGAAATCTTTTATTTTGTAGGGCTGAGTGCATTTCTATAAATTATTTAATTGATGACTTGTATAGAAAGAATTAATCTGTACGTTGCCCATTATAGAATATAAACATTTCTTTAAGGAGTTTCTATTTTGGCAACAGGCCTTGGGAAGTTCAGACTTGAGAATTACCTGCCTTTTTTTTTTTTTTTTTTTTTTTACNTAATCTTTGAAAATTCCTTCTTTTTTTTTTTTTTTTTTTTTTTTAAGAAAAGCTGAACTTTACTGAAAATACCCCTCAAACCCACTTTTTAAAAACTGAGGTTTTCTTTATCTTTCTTTAATGGTCCTTGAAAGAACATAAGCAAGTTACTGAGGAAATACCTGGTAACGAACTGTGATAGGGCTGATGATAACACTTTGTAGTGTCATTATCTGAAGTTACTGAAGCACTGTGCAGAAATGTGGAAAGTCAGGTTGCACTTCTTTACTTTTTCTTCCTCTTAAGCCAGTGGTTCCAACACTGTGCATCCAAGGCACCAAATTCACCATATTTTGAAGACCAAACTCAGTATCCCATACCTTGTGGTTTTATGAGTTGTGATTATGTGGCCACTTCAATTATGCTTCAGATTAGACAGCTGCTATTAAAGTGTCCTCCTGCCTGGTCTAGGTGATGACTTCTGCTGCTCCCTTGTGCCTGAACTTAGTGCTCATGTTGCTATGCAGTAACTGGAGTCCAAAGGTTGTGTGGCTGAACACTAACTCTGAGATGTGCTGTTTTCTGAGCATTGATCTGGTTTGCTCACTTGGCTTGTTTGCAGTTGAATGAATGCAGCTTTCGGCATAAGGGAAGTGACTGAAAGGAAGGGCTGGAACAGCTTTCATTTGACAACTGCCTGAATTTATTCTGGTCCAAACAGCTGTGTAATCACAGCTTTGAATCCAATCCGTGGCTTGGTAGTTTCCCTTTCTGAGGATGCAGTTAGGATAAATGTACCTGCAGCTCCTAACTGGCAGAAAGGAAGGTGGACTGTGTCTGTCTTGCTTCTCCCACTGGAACAGCAGATCCACATAGTAGCTCTATGCAGAACACATGACAGTATGTCCAAATGACTGGCACTCAAGTATAGACAATGGAGATTGTTACAGTTGCACATGCAACATTTCTGTTAAATCTTTGCATTTTGTTTGTCAGTGTTGATACTATTTTCAGTATAACCTAGCACAAGAAGTATGAAGATGAAGCACACAAAAAAATTTAAAATAGGTCTTGAGTGTTCTTTGAAGAACTGAATTCCTGGAACTTGAGTTGTACATAGGAAGAACAGCTGAGAAGATTTTTGGAAGCTGATGGCAGAGAGCAACCTGAATTCTTAAGGCATTATGGGTTTTGTGTAGCAAATTTCAAACAGAATTAGTTGGAGACAGAGCTTTTAAATTCTGCTTGAGAAGTTATAAGTCCTGAGGGTTTTAATTGTAGTCCATGTACAGTGGGGCCAAGAAGGAAGCAGTGAGGTATCTTTGAAATCTCGTACAGTCAAAGCCTTTGTTTATAGCTTAGTCTCTGGCTTTGACTAAAATGACTAATGGACAACAGAAAAATCAAGCTGTGGGTGTAGTCATTCCTGCTCCCTGCTTATGAAAAAGGAGGAAGTCCCTAAATTCTGCTAAGAAGGATGTGAATTTTCAACAGATGCTTTTTTTTTTTCAATGGTCTTACATAGCCATAGCTACAGTGAGAATTTGTTCTGTACTCAGAGCTTGGTTAAAGAGTTGAGTTGGTTTTTATGCATGCATTGGAATAGAAACAAGGTTTTTTTCCTTCTAAGTTCTGCAGAGTTGATTCAAAATTAGTAGTAAAGTTATTTGTTTGGGGCTTTTGGTTTGTATTGGTTTTGCATGGCAAGGTTCTGTTAGCATGGAGACTGTGGGGTGGTTTCTCTGAGAATCTGCCAGAAGCTTCCCCTGTGTCTGACAAAACTGATGCCAGCCGGCTCCAAGATGAACCTGCCAATGACTGAGGCCGAGCCAATCAGCGATGGTAGTAATGCTTCTAAAATAACATATTTAAGAAGGGAAAAAATAAAGTTGCAGTGCAGAAGAAAATTGCAGACAGAGAAGGGAGGAGCTAAAACATGAGAGAGAAATAACTCCACAGACACCAAGGTTGCTGAAGGAGGAGTGGGAGGTGCTCCAGGCACTGGAGCTGAGATTCCCTGACAGCCTGTGTAAGAAGACCATGGTGAGTCAGGCTGTGCCCCTGCAGCACATGAAGGTCCTTGGTGGAGCTGATCCACCTGTAGCCTAGGGAGAACCCCATACATGAGCAAGTGGAAGCCCAAGGGGGACTGTGACCCTGTGAGAAGCCCTTGCTGAAGCAGGCCTCTTGCATGACCTGTGGAGAGAGGAGCCAATGCTGGAGCAGATTTTCTGTCAGGACTTGTGCCCCATGGGGACCCATGCTGGAGCAGTGCATTCCTGAAGGACTGCGCCCTATGGAAGGGACACTGGAGCAGCTAGCGATGAACTGTAGCCTATGGGAAGGACTCACACGGGAGAAACTTGTGGAGGACTGTCTCCCATTGAAGGGACTCCACACTGGAACACAGGAAGGAGTCCTCCCCCTGAGGAGGAAACAGTGGCAGAAACTTACTTGTGAGGAACTAACCATAACCCTCCTTCCAGTCTCTTTGCCTCC
This sequence comes from Grallaria varia, assembly GCA_013396735.1. Classification (NCBI taxonomy): domain Eukaryota; kingdom Metazoa; phylum Chordata; class Aves; order Passeriformes; family Formicariidae; genus Grallaria; species Grallaria varia. The sequence goes on from VWZG01010828.1 coordinate 31,933, forward strand.
TGCCTCTGGTGTGGAGGAGGTAGAGAACTGGAATTAAAGTTAAGTCTGGGAAGGAGGGAGCAGTGGGAGGAAGGTGTTCTTAAGATTTGGGTTTGCTTCTTGTTATTCTACTCTGATTTCATTTGTAATAGATTAAATTTAATTTCCCTGAGTCGAGTCTGTTCTGCCTATGACAGTAGTTGGTGATGATCTCTCTCCATCCTTGTCTTGACCCATGAGCTTTTTGTTGCATATTCTCTCCCCTGTCCATTTAAGGGGGGGAGTGATAGAGCGGCTTAGGTGTGCACTTGGTGTCCAGCCAAGGTCAAACAACCCCAGGGGTGGACTTGGTTTTTTTTCAGATTTTAAATGTATGTACAGATCATGCTGTTAAGTTAAACAGCTTTTCTGCACTAATATTTCAAAGTGTAGCTGAGTCTAACAGAAAGCTAGCAGTATGACTTACTCCAAACAACATTCAGAATCAAGAATTCAGAGGGTAACTTCAGTCTAATGTTGTCGGACACCATTGTGAATTAATACATTGCAGTTACTCTTAAGACATTTATCACTCTGTCATTAGAAGTAAAGCTCAAAAAACTGAAAGTATGCTAAAGCATGCGAATACAGACATTATGATTTAATTTAAAAAGTTACCTTTTCGGGTAGGCACTTTTAAGAGATTTCCTGTTTTTTTTCAAGCAGGACAGCTTCTGGTTTTTCTGCTCCTCTGTCCTCTGTTTTATATGGTAGCAGGGTGATGGGTAAGGACATCTGAGAGGAAAGACATCTGTGAAACTTTAACATGCTGCTCACTGATGTGCTAATGCAGTCAGGTTGTTTCTGTTTGTCAGAAAGAAATTGTAAATGACAAAGACTAACATAATGGATAAAAATGGTCAAGAAACTCTCTCCTACCCTACCAAGCTACCACAAACACTACAATGAAAAATGAAACTCTTAAGAAAATTTCCTCTTACTATTGTCAACCTAGATAGTCACAGTCTAAAGTGTGTGCTACTCTGAGACGCTCGCTGACAGTAGGCAGGGATGGGCTTTGTTACACTTTTTGCCCCTCGCTTACGTTTGTTATATTAGAGGAGCACTGTTAATAGAGGACATTGTTTGACTCTGGAGACACAGACAAACTCCTGCAGGATGCTTCTTGGAAGTGAGTTATGCTTCAGTGATAAGAAATAAGGTTGTTATGACACAGGAAATGGAAAAAGATGGAGAAGTTCAGGCATGAGATACACTCAAGAGCATATAATGCAAGTTTTATTTTTGTAATGTACATTCATAACTAATACCAAAATTGATGATTTGATGGGATATGGTAAATGGAAAATTGTAGGTACAAAGGGAACTACAGAGGTCATCTAGTCCAACCTCCTGCTCAAAGCACATATGAACTTCATGAATACTGAGTGATACCACTCTCCCAAAAGGGATTGATGGCCTGGGCTTGCGTTATTTGAATAGAAGTATAACAGTTGTTTTCCCGTTTGTATTACTTAGTATCCCTGTCTGAACTCAATGCATGTGCCATCAGTCTTAATATGTTTGCTTATATACTTGACAATTTGTGTTTCTGGGATGAAAACCTTCCTCCATTGCAGCATTCTCGATGTTTTGAAAACACTATTTTTTTTTATAAAACTCTTTCATGCCATTAATATTGCTGCAGTTCTGCTGACACACCAAAATGAGAGGTGCTGTATGCAAATTTTTTTTTTTTTGTTACTGTGTTGTCTGCTGACTCTTAATGTGAAAATAAGCAACCAGTGCCTCTCTCCTGTGCATCCAGCCTTTATTAACTGCAGTAGATCTGAACAGGTGCTATGACAAGGAGATAAATGTTTTCATTTGTCCATCTGCAAGGTCTTATTCCAGTCTGAAAAGAGTGTTAAACTGAGTGTTCCAGTGTCAGTGTTTGAGAAGAGATCTCTCTTACCCAAGTCTAGTCTGGAGCTGCTGCTAAAACTGTATTTATTTTTTTAACTTAGTGTCTTTCTGTGAGAAAGTAAAGAGTGCAAAGCTTACTGCATTTTCCCTTGAGTGTCAGCTCAGTTTATTCTCTGTATACATGTAAAAGATAACTCTAGAGCAAACTCTGTCCCTTATACAGTTAATTAACCCCCCTGCTGTGGGCCTAGATATGTGCCCTTGCTGTTCAGTGATGTGTGTGAATTGACTGAAGAATACACAGGCTATACAGAGGGAGAGAAAGCCTCCAAGAAACACAGAGAAAGATGATGGGGTAGCATGGGGTTTCATAATCTGTCATGCTGAATGCTATTAAAGCTTGCAGAAATTGGGGATTTCAGTTAAAACAGGTAACTACAGAAAGGCACAGCTTATCATCATATGTAACAACTAGTCAGTTTTTAAGACATTACTTTAGGAACAAACAATAATAGATGAAAACATCAATAATCTTGCAATGTTCTTCAGTGTTTCGAGCATTTGAAAACTCTCTGGAAACTACATAATCTTGTACAGGTAACCATTAAAGGTCTTACTTTTGTTCTTAAAACACACAAACATGCAATCCTAAAAGAAGGCAAGATTTAAACTCTGGGAAATCAGTAAAAACAGTGGCAGAGCTGCTTGTGTTTAGTGAAGTTTAATGAAAGAGAAATAAAATCATTCCTTTGGTGTGTACTTTTATTGCAGAATTAACCTGGTTAGTTCTCAGGAGTTTTCACAGTCCAGTTTCTATACGAGCTTCTGTACAAATACACACACCAAACTTTCAGTGAATTTGTCATGGCTTGAAACTCACCTTTGCTGCAACAGCTCAGAGTCTCCATTAAACATGGACAGTAATTTTTTAGATTCTTCCTTTTAATCAGCCACCTCTGAATAGCATTATAGTAATTGTATTGTGATAATTTTTTGTAGTTTCTTTCCATTGTGTATCTGGAAGGGTAGGCAAGTTCTAAAATTGGGAAAGACATGTCACTTAATACAAACAGGACAAAAGCAACCTGTGCTAGGGCCTGAAATCCTATCAGCAAATAGCAGGTAGTTTGTTACCTATGAGAAGACAGTAACTGGGGTATAACAATAGTGCCCCTACTCACATCAGCTTGAATCTGGATGCAAGTCATTCTGTGCAAGTCATGCAGGGTTAATATGGTAAGTGCTTGTCTCACCTTCAGGGATGTGGTGGTGTAGAAATTAAAGCCTTCTTGTGTTCAGCTTGAAGTGTGAGTTTTAGCCTTGCTTCAAATTCTCACCAAACGCTTTCCTTCTGGTCTCTGCTGTGTTGATAGTGACACTATCTGAACATTCATGCTGGGCCAGTCCTGGCTCCTGATTGTTTGGGTTCTTGTGTGTGACTGGCTGCAGGGAGTGTCCTGCTCTAACAGGGCTTGTGACTGAGATGTGAATTGGCCATTGAACTTAAGTTCAATGAGTCCTGTTACCATCCTTGCATATATGTGTTATGTGACGTAATTAAATTCTTGCCTAGGTTGCTCACTGAAAATGTGAATTCTACTGTGAATTTTGCTTAACTGTGAGTTGGCAGATGTTAGTCTATATTTAAGGATGCACAATAAATAAAATAAGATTTGTAGTGTTTTCCTGTAACATACATCTTCATCCCATCTGCAAATGCTTCTACGTTTCGCACACTTGATTGAGAATTAGTCAAAAGAGTTTCAGTAAAAAGAAGCAGGAAGTATTCCTGCACATACTGTGAAAAAATACATGTTGGCACACTGTGGCTGTGTAGAGGGCACACAGATGCTCTCTAATGTGGACAACCTTCTGACTAGTGATAATCACATTTGAAAGTTTGATTTCTAGTGCTGTTGAAGTGATAAAAATACAAAGGGCTTTCTGTTTAACTAGTGTCCCCTAAAAGGCTGGTTTAAAATTTAATTATACTTACGATATGCGGATCTGTGTTGTTCCCCCTAAAGCATCCCAGATGCTCTGAGGATGATTTTCTGTTGCTTGGGAGGAGGAAGAAACTGAGAGAGTACTTGTGAAAGGAAGGAGGAAAGAAGGAACTAGAGTTTTGGTCATCTTCTTTATGAAGTTTAAAAAAATAAAAAAAAAAGAGGAGGAATAAAGGCATTTACTGTCTGTGTTTTCCCCTTACTATTTCACCATATTCTCTCTTCACAGAATGCATTTGCAACATGTTCTGTTCAGTGAGTAGGTTAAAAAAAAAAAATCATAATCTGGAAGTCAGGAACTGCTTTGAATTCTAATTCCTACTTTCCTGTCATTCACTGGATATACTTAGAAAACCCTTTTGCTTGTCTTTGCCAGGTCTCTGATCAAGTAAATGTGGTTCAGAGTATTTCATCAAGTGACTGAAGATACATTAATTTTTATTTACAAACTATCTAGACTATGCAGAGCTACATTACTATTAAATATAAGCAATCTGATGCTACACCCATGGGCATGGGCACATAAGCACACTGCTGTCCATGTAGCCAAGTATAAACTCTATGTGTTCTAGTTTTTAAAAATGTCTTTTATAAGATTGTGTTTTTTTAAATTCTTCCTGAATGTGGAAAAACTTTCAGATGCAGTCTGGTCTTCGGAGGGACAACACGTGCAAGGCGATAAAACCTTTTTCAATAGGCAGTAATGTTTCTGTGAGCACATTATTTCAGTAATGAATTTAAGGAAGGGAAGAAAGAACACTTCTGCAGGACCCCTCTTCTCTCCCAGCAAAAGCAGTTAAAAACAATGCTGAGCTAATTGTAAATGTAAACATTGTAAAATGCAACATTTCAACAGCACATACTCTGCAAACAAACATGCATTAGTATTAAACTGGTGGAGTTTGGGCTTGGTTGAAGCTCCTTGCAACAGGATGATAATTCAAAGAACACTGATCAAAGACAAGCAGTTTTACTTTCTGTTGAATTTAAAGAAGGCATGATCTAGATAGAAAGAATGTCTTGATGTTAAGGGGTTTTTGTGCAGATTTGGGTAGAATGTAAGGTTTCTCAGCTTCTTTTCTTCAAGTATTAATAGTTGTTGGAATCAGTCTATCTTTGAGCAACTGATTTCGTGTTTGAACTGGATTTCAGTCAGTGTCATGGTGGTAAGTTTATGCTGGCCTGAGCCTTAGTGCCAAAGAGAAAGCTTTATTAACGTATGGCAAAGATAGACACGTGTTTAAAGCTGTGAGCAACAAACCCAAACTTGCCCAATTCCCTTGATTTACTGCAAATTCAATTATTAAGTGACCTGATATAAATCATTAAATGCACATTTTATGGTTCTAAGAGAGATTAATTTTTCATTGTTTTCCTCACGTGTTGCCACCTGATCTACAATTTATAGTTCTGAGGGCTAGGAAAATTATTAGAGGATTGTCCTTCAGGATGCTGAAGTGAAATGTTCATGTTAGTAATCCTGTTTGGAATGTTTGCTTTAGGTATCACTTTAGGTATAAATATTCATATTCCACCTGGAACAAAAAACTGCTGATTTTCAGAAGTGAGTAGTTTCGTTTAGAAGTGAATATTTTGGCAGTTTTCATTGTGTGTATGTAATGCTACATCAAAACTGGGGAATTACGTGGCAGTGTTTGTCTGTAGATGTATTCAGCTGAAACTTAGATACCTTGACAGATCCACACACGGAGAGGAGAGAACTCATTCACAGCCATGTGAAGAAGGCTGCAAATGGAAAAAACCAATATATTGTGCTCTGGACATCATTTGCCTTGTTCTGCTGTTTTCTTACTCACTTTAACTAATTCGTTCAAAAGCAATTATGCTGGAAGTCACATAAAATGAAGCTTTTATTCCCTAGTGCATGAAATGAAAGCACAAAAATTGTTTCAGTATGTAGAGTTGTAGAATGTAAAATTTATACTTTGTAGAATTTATTTCTCTAACTTATAAAATACTTTCCAGATCAATTTGTTAATGTTTGTGTGGTCCTTTGAAGTATTAAATTGTCTCATAAGCAGTAGGACAAATAGCGTTATAAGCTACTTTGGTTGCTCATCCATAAGGAAGGGCAAATTTTGTTATAATACCATTGGTTTGGTGTAATGTCATAGTGTCTGGACACCGTCTAGATGTGTGTAAGTGGAAAACGAGGTAGACAAGCTTACAAATATAAACACGTTTTTAGGACAGGGTCTTAATGTTCACTAGCTTCACATGTGAATCTGGAACATACTTTCATGCTTCATTTTGCTATGAAATGAAGTGTGGAAGGGAAGAAAATAGTCACATCTACTCCTGGTGATCTTCACTCTGACATACTTACTTAATCTTATGTAGAAAGTTTTGAGCTTCAGAAAAATATATAAAAAAAGAAATTCTCATGCCCTCCAGTGGTTCTTTGTTTTTGGTTTATCTGTTTCACTTTAATGATGGCTTTCCTTTGCTTTGAGAGAAGCTCTTAGAAGGCAATGGAAATTCAGTAATAGAATTTAGTTACTTGCTTTGTGTTGGAAGGATAGAAAAAGAATGAGTGAGTGGCAGCTCTGCAGGTAGGGCTCTACCTTAAAGTAGCCAGTGTACTTCTGTTGCAAGTTTCTGCCATGTCAGTAGAGGGAAGGAATATGTTGAATGTTTAGACTACACCATTTCAGTCCTGAAATCATATCTCAGACTCAGTCTTGTAAGTTATTATTTACATCAAGGCATCAGACTGTAAACAGGCATGGTTCAGGAACAGTATTATCCTCTGTTCTGTTGACTGATTTATTTTTTGTTAACTAAAATTGGAAAAGGAGTAGGTTAATAGGTGCAGTGCCTGGAATAGCTAACTTGTACATAAATTTACACTCTTCATTCAGGAAATTTCAGTGTACTTGAGACCATTCATGAACATCAGAATAAAAATGGTGCAAAAAAATTATAGCTAGTTTTTTTGGTCACCCTTGTGGCTTTGGTAACTCTGGAACATTCACTTCAGATAAATTCTAAGATTACGTTTCTGTACTGCTTAGCTAATTTTACAGAAGGACAGGCTATATTATTTTTGTTAAAAACAGTAGTCTTAATTTATGAGGAAAGATTCTGGATCAAAAAACACCAGTCTCAACAAATATTTTCCTGCTTTTTAAAGCAGGTTGAGTAAAATAACAAGATTTTAAAAAATAGATCAAAGTATTTTTTGAAGTTTGTTTGAATTTAAATTGATATTAAGTTGAAATTAATAGTATTTATTGAATAAATTCTGTGTTGATGGATTCAGCAATATTGAACAATAATTATTTTCAAAACTTCTATTCAACTTTTATAACTTACAAAAAATCTGATCTGCTAAATGGACCAGAATATTTAAATGATACAAGTAACATATCAAGAGTTTATCTGTGGATATTGCTAATTATTTAGTGCAGTGTGTAACATATTCCTGCCCCTCCCCAGGTTCTGCTCTCATCAGTTAATACATTTTCTGTTCACCTCAATTGCTACGCAATCAAGCATCCCATGGAAAACATGTATTTTCTGAATATCACTAAGACAGCTGAACTCCTTTCATGTTTTAAACAGAAAATTTGTCTTTGTTATCATAGAAAATAAAACTAGAGATCTTGAATTGTTTCACTTGAAATGGAAACAGGCCAGAGAAGAATGCAGAGTATGCTCCAGCCGTGGACAGCCTGTCCAAAGCAGCCTTCAGAGCAGCATTCCCTGCACTCATCGTGAATAGTATTGATAGCTTACTCTTAAAGATATCAACAGAAGAAATGTGACAGTGTTCATAATGCTTTTAAACACTACATGAACTACAGAACTTTATGAATATTTAAAGATTATTAATGATCATGTAAGGCATGAATTAGCTATGTAATATATTTTTTTATTAATGTAAAAATACAGACTCTTAGGGGAAGTGGGTGTGTTCTGAAGCAGTTTTACTGGTCCAGCTCTCAATTTTCACCTGTCCAAAAATGAGACTCAGTCACATTTGGAAAGATGTCAGTTAGAAAATAGAGCCAGGTCTTGAAGTCCTCTTTGGGGTGAATACGCAGTGACTTGGTGAAAAGTAGTCTTAGAATATTGTGAATGAAAAACAAGCATGTAGCTCAGAGTCCATTTGTAAAAGAGAAAGTAAAAATCCTGGAAACATGCCATTAGCAACAACCCTAAGAGGAGTTAAACCAGGCAATTTATGAGATAACATTTTTGTCAACTTTTCTGTTACATCCTAGTTGTGTAAAGATAATTTAGTTTCTGATCACTTTTATTGATTCAGGTATGTGCGTTGCAAACAGAGGAACTGCTGTCCAAACAAAGCTTTTAATAGTGGTTTGGTTTTTTAAAATTGTGTTGAGTTAATCTTGCTTTTTGTAGGCCCTAGTTCTCTCTGAAATGTATTTGATTTGTAATCAGCCTGGGTTTGTCCATTTCGTATTTGAGAAGAGCCATGAATCTTCAAAGTTAGGACTTGCTGACTTCCATGAAGGTGCAGACTTTGAAGTACCTACTTACCTTCTGCAAATGAAAAATAGACTTTTTTGTCATTTGGACTGTTGTGGAAAATTTGTCTTTATTTAACTTTGAAATTAATTTTTAAATATTGTTGCAGATGTAATGGCATATAAAACTACAGCCAGGCTCTAGAGTTCTTTGGAATAAAATGTGGACCTTTTGCAAAATTTTTCAGTGTTCATATTTTAGTCTTTTATTAGACTGGTGCAAATGCAGCCCTATTTGTTTCAAAACATTGGTAAAATGTTTTAATTAAAACTGAGTAGTCCTTTTTTTAAAATTAGAATGTAAATAGTGAAAATTATCTGAGGTTTGGTATTCAGCTGATGCAAAGTGGAAAAGAAAAAGTAGATATTTTTATAATCTCTTGAAACTCCCCATGTTATTTAATGAGATCTTACTAATATGAATATGTTGAGAAACTATGTTTTATTCTGCTTCTCCGTGATATCTCCAGGTCCATTTTCCAGTATTAGGCAGTCATTCACACAGTGTTTGTCACATACCATGTCATCAGCTGAAAAATCGACAGAATTACCTTATTTTGTAAAATCCAGATACAAATTAAGATGATGTACATTTTCCTATTTATTTCAGTGGGGCCAAAGTTTCATCTCTTCTCTTTCTGTCCATTATTCTTAGTTTTCTTTTTCTCCTACAGACAATGCAATCTTCAGTTTCTATGTTATTCAGGTATACAATTTTTAGATTTTTTTTTTTTTGTAAGTTCAGGGCATTGGTTGTCATCTAGGTCAACTATAAATCTTGTGCTTGCTTTCTTAGCATCTTGAGACATGCCTTTTTTTTTTCTTTTTTTAAATCCCACTGAGCAAGCCTTATTGCATGCCTTGTCTTAACCAGTGCACTATCATCAGCTCTGTTCTAGACATGTCTATTATGACAGAAGGAATAGAGACTTCTTTCACTTCCTAATGTGTAGCTTTTAAAATAATGCTTCCTGCTTGCTGATTTAATTGTCACTCTTATTTTTGTATTCCCCCTACTGTTCACCACCCCTATTTGCATCAGATTTGAGCTCTTTTCAGTACTTCCAAAGTTCTATATAATTCTGCCTTTCCCTTACTTATGTTCCCTTGATGAGTTTCCTGTCTCTCCCCCACTCGCTCCACTTCTTTAATGTTCCCACACATCCATCTGTCACTTTTTAAGCAGTTGCTTCCATATTATCTTCCATGTTGCCATCTATGTATCCTATGACCTCCCAGGACTCATCTGTAGGAGTGCTTGGATTGGCCACCTTTAAGTCCTATTTAAGAGCACACTTCTCTGCCGCTTTTATGGAGCTGAGTTCTGTTCTATTTAAAAAAAAAAAATCCTTCCTATTTATTATTCCTCCTTCTGTAACTTCTGTCACCGTATCTATAAACTGTACACTGCTCATATTACTGACTCCCTTTAAGTACCTAGACAGGTACCCTTCTGCAAAAACGTCTAGGATAATTTAAGGCATTACCAGCAGCAGTTATGGCTTGCAGCACCTCAGCTAATCAAATACTTCAAATGTTTTAAAGGCTGATAGTGACAAAACTTGGGGTAAAGTGGCCTCAAGTTTTCATCTGCATAATAATAGAACATAGGAGTGGGGAAAAGTAAATTCTAAAAGGCTTACAGACAGACTTACAGGATGGGATCTGCTGGAGCCCAAGTTGTCTGGAAAGCAACTAAGATGTTGTTTATGTATCAGGGCTACACAATGGGTTTAAACAGGTATAACCTCACAACTTGCATTATGCTTGCGAAGATTAGTAGTGAGTTTCTATGTGATGTGTGGTGTCAATAAGGGCCTGGGCAGGTATAGGAATCAGTGCTAATACTCATGAAACTTGAAGCACAAGTGAGAAGTTCTGCATATTTCTTTACTTGTCTATGCCACCTATATTGATACTACAGTCATGGTCAAATTTAGGCATCTACTGAAAATTTTAACTCAGCATGATCTTGTTAACAGTTTCTTAAGAGCACAGGTAGTTGGGTCGTGGGGTTGTTTTTCATTGTTTCTTTTTATTGGTACAACACTGTTTTGTCTTTAGTTGTAGGATCCTGCCTGAGAACATCTGAAGCAAACAACTCTGTCTTGTGTTCCTCTAAAAGAAGGAAGACATAAGATTAACCCTGATCAATGTCTTTGTTCTGTGGCTTGATGTCTTTTGCTGAGAGCATCTGCTTCCAGCTTTCTTGAACTTTATTTTAAGAATCAGTAGGTGCATCGTTTGTGTGGATTTCAGTATTTTAGAGGAAGTATGCAGTAGAAAAAGTAGTATTTAATTGATCCCACTGATCTTGAGTCCAAACTGTGTAGTAACATATGTGTGTATTGAAATGAAATGATGTGTCTTTACTGGAAATAACCACTAAACCAATTGGACTTTGAACTTTTTGGTCAAGGAGCTTGTAGAGTTGTGAATGCATCCCCAGTTACTTGGAGCATTGCAATCATTAACAGCCCTTCAAGAACCTTTTCAGTTGTGTATTTTGTCTTAAAAGTACCACTTGTAAGGATATAGTCTGATGCAGTGGTATCTGAACATACACTTTTGACAACAGAAGGAAATAAAACTAATACTTGTCTGAACCATGTAAGTGTTCTATAGTGAAGGGAAAATATTTTAAGGACAGAAAATAAGTCTCAAGTGGGAACAGTGTAAATACTTAATGCATTGAAAGTGCAAAACCAGGGATCACTTTTTATAATTTTTGTATTAAGAATTGTACTCTGAGAGCCACCCTTTATATAATCACTCCAGAATGTTAATTATTTTAAGGTATTTTAATGGCGTTTCTGTGCATAACACAGAAATAAGTTTGTTTCAGTTATCATTTTGGATTTTAGTTTGTATGCAGTTTGAAAATGAACTGGCAGACTTTTGAGCATGTTTTTCATTATGTTGGGTATTTGAGGAAATACCTCAGTGAGTTGGATAGTTTGTGTTGCTTGCATGATACAGGCACAGGCTGGACTGTCTTGTGGTTGTTGCTGCAGGCTTCAGTGTTCAGGTGTGTGTGTTATTTCCCTGTGTCTTAGTAGAACAGGCAGTTTAGTTGTTTTTCTAAAGACAGATGAATTACAATACTAAACATTTAATTTATAGCAAACAATGCAAATGTGCAGGCCAGTTAGTGTGTACACATATATAAATTAGGTAAGCAGTAACAGGTTAGTGGAGGATTGTGTTCATTGTGAATAATCTTAAGAACAAACGTATTTGTGCTTGTCACACCAATTGCAAAGCAATGGAGAAGCTATGCAGAAGTCACTGTATCGTGTTAGAAATCTAATAGAAATGGAAGGAGAAAGCAGAGTGATGAGGGACAGCTGCTGCTGCCGCCTGGATTGGCAGCCTATTTATAATCGGGCAGGTTGGTAGCTAGATTACTGTGCTTGACTGTAACACATCATATACCAGTGATGATTGCTTGTATGTATACATTAAACATTTTATTTTTTTAAAGCAATGTGTATTTTTCACATTCTAAAGAAATGGAATGAATGGACCAAACCAAATTTTCAGTATTTTAAATAGCTTTGAATGATGTATTACTTTCATATAAGAAAACTATTTAACAGTTTGTTACTGAATTTTTGTGTGACTAAAACAATTGGGGTAGTAGGGCTTGTTTACATGTCCTGAATGTCATCTGAAAAGATAGTTTTGTGAGATTGAGCATCACACAAATCCTGGCTGTGTATGAAAGTGGGTCTGTAACAGTTACCAGCCTGTTTCATGTTTTGCTTTTTTCCTTATTTTTAATTAACATTTTAAACACATGCTGTGGTATTGCATTAAAATTACCTGTTTAAGTATTAGGGCAATTCCATTCATAAGGCACATGGGGGAATTAAAAAGGCAGGCATTCATTCCACTCATAGGTGATTTCTGCTTAAGTGTCTGCATAATACACAGGAGCATAGAGCCCATGTGACTTTGTTTCCAAGTCACTCAGGTGCAGGAGTTTTACCAACTGATTTGATTTCATGTGAAGTTCATTTCCATCCAGCCTCTTACCTTGCCAGTTGCCCCAACTCCGTTGTTCTGGAACTCTGGCAAGCTTCAGAAATATTTTAAAAAAGTCTTATTTTTTTACATTTGGAATCGTTTCATAGTAGAATTATTCTAATCAGGCCAATGTTACAACTACAGTGTAGGGTATTCCATTACATCTTGACCTGATCTGCTGTTTGGGGTAGTCTTGACACGGAGAAAAGTGAAATATTTTTAAACATTGAGAAAATGTAGTTAACTTTCCTGCTTTATCAAAATATACTATGTGATTGTAATTGATTTATTACTTTAACCCATGAGAAACATTAGGTTTTCCAGGACAACTGGAAAATACATGTATAGAAGGAGTCTTTTCTTCACATAATGATGGCCTTACCTAAATAAATATGAATGGAAGATCTTCACCGTGCTACCTCATGAGTTCTAAAAGTTATTAAACAAAATTAGATTATTTCCAATAAAAATTGTTTACTTACAGTTTTCTAACGTTCCTCAGCTGTTCAATTTTTAGAAGGTCTTTGTTCTTTTGGTAGCATTTATTCATTCAGTTTTATCTGAATCAATTATATAAGTCTAATTCATATGAAAATCTTTCTCAGTTTTTTGTATTGTCTATCATTGAATTAATTATACTTTGGTTGTTTTTGTAACCAGAATTAGGGGAATACATACTCAGGATCCTAGGCCCCCTGATAATTTACGTAGTGCCATATTGTTTGTCTGTTACATCTTTGCTTTGCTTTTTTAAATACACTTTTTCACATTGTATAAAAACTGAGATTCACAAAGGAACATTACAGTTTTCTTAATGTCAACGACATTTATTGATGGATTTTGCTGTGTCATTGCTGACTAGCTTGTCTGTGGTAAACATTCAAGGTCCCTTACTTAAAATGAAGGAAAACTAGTTAAGCTGTAATTTCTAGGATTTCTTTTTGCATCTGTTAAGATAGTTATAGTGTTTATATTTTAATATGCTGATGTATATAAAATGCCTGTTCCTGTCACTTGCTCAAATCCTTCATCCTAGATTCCTCCATACTTTCATGGTATTATATGCATATTCTCAGTGCCTATTTCTTCAGTAATTTTATCACCCTGATTCCAACATCATCTCTTTGGTATCTCCCTTATCCTGTCAAGATCTACGAGAAGTAAAATTACAGGTATATATATTCATGTCATGTGAAGAAGACCTGTAACAAAGACATAATTTTGTTTTCTCTGCAAATTTTTGACCTTAACTGTCTGTTGATTCCTCATCAGCCCAGCAGACTGGTGGCTGGCTGCTTTGATGCCTTTCAGGAATGCCTTGGTATTGCTGGTGTTGCTCTGCTATTTGCTGTTCACATTTCCTCTCATGTCTCCTTATTTTCGTCTTTCATTTCACCTGTCATAATTGATGCTTCCTGCTATTGGTTTGTGAGGGGTTAGTTTTCCCCTTTTGAAGGTTACGTGTTTGCCTCTAATAACCTCTTCAATCACACCATTAATAGCATTGGTTATTTTTATATCTTTGCTTCCTATTCTGTAGGAGTTCTTCTCTTATTTTCTGGTTTCTGTGAGCCTTTTTCACTTGGTAAAAGGCTTTCTGGTGAATACTGGGGTTTTCATTTCCCTGCTTTTATTTTAAAACATGTTGACCCGTGTAATTTTTCTGAAGCTTTAAGTTGGCAGTTAATGTTTGGAATTCCAGTTGTATAACACCTGCCTTTTTCCAAGGGAACCTCTCTGGACAGTAATCACACACATTTGTATGTGTCTGCTTAGCTAGCTGGTGTGTTTGGAGGAGTTTACAGGCACAACCAGAGAAACTGGTGGAGCTTGTGAACTGAGCCAGGGAGTAGTTCTGGATTTTTTTCTTCTGCTTTTGAAACCTAAAGTAACACAATGCAGGCAGCTGTGCCGATGCTTTTAAGTTTTTTGGCTTAGATTCAGAGGGAGTGCTTTCCATTAGAGCATCCCTTACCCGACAGACAGATACACGGTTGGAGCCAACATCCCCATTTCATGGCGTTCTCCAGTCAAGCTTTCTGCTGCCTCTCCTCTCCTCCCTGCTTCAGTGACCACCACCTTGTGTCGTCTTTGTGCTATTGCACCGCCTTTCCTCGAATTTTGTGTCTCTGGCAGGAATCTGTTCCAGCTCAGGAACAAAGACCAGACCAGTTCTGGGCAAGTACATGTATTTTTCGTTTCCATGTGCACACATATGTCAGCTGCATGTTGGAATATATTTCCTTTCACCTCTCCTTACGCAGCACCCTCAATGAAGTGTTTCTTCTGTAATTATTTTCCACAGACTTTTTGTTTTTGGGGGATGGAATAAACCAAAGTCACCGTGAAAGTGCTGACCTAAGGCAAGATCAGCTTTTGTTCCAAAATATCAAAACGTATGTGTAAGATGTCAGCTGACAGAAAGTTGGTTCACTGGTTATCGGAAAAAAATGCTGTGCCCTCAAGGGAAGTGAAGACAGATTAAGAGCACCAATGTCCTGCTAGGAAGTTATTTATCTTGAGCTGATATGGCATAGAATATACCATTTTCCTCTGGTGAATAATAAGAATAGCCAGAAGACACAATGGTAGCCTTTCTAGTTCTGTACCATAAACATCCATGCAGGAAGGTGTACTCCCTGTGCAAGTCTGGAGCCACCTTTGTCCTGCTTCATGTTAAAACCAAAGCAAAAGTGGTCCCAGGCTGGCACTTGTTTGCCTTTATTCTCACCAAGGTGGCATTGACACAGTGTATAATTCCTCATATTGACAGAGTGTATAATTCTTCATTCTTTATGATATTAAATAAAGGCCTCTCTGTGTTCGTGTATCTGAAGAAATAACATGCATTCCTAGTTATAATTGATTATTATAAAAATGTAGGTAAGATAGTAGGCTGGAAGGCTGCAACAGGACATGGCCGACCGTGCTACAGAACTGGATGCCCATTTCATTAATGATGGAAAACAATGTAACAAAATTCAAAAATATAATACAATATTATAATAAAAATGTTAGCCCACACTGCCAAATGTCTGAAGTTACACTCCTGGAGAAAACTTGTTTTCACAGGCTCGGAGCTCCATCTGCTTTTATTGATTTTAGTGCCTTTAAAATTAGTCTTTTTTGCTTAGGCCTTGACTTTACATTTGGGGGACCTATACTTGTATTTTTGTTTCTAAATTAATCTCTCTGTTTCAATTTTCCCATATGTGAAGTTAAAGAATAATGAATACTTTATTCCCTACGAACATCACAAGGTTATTGTAAAGATTAATTATATTGTAAACATTAAATAAAGGCCTGAATATTGCCAGCAGTATTACTGTACTTTATTAGGTATTTCCATGGTTCATCCTAAAAATAAATGTATAATGTTCAATGATGAGTAGTTAGAAGTTGACAATTAAAAAATAAAACAAACAAGAAAAAACCGAGATTGTTCATTGAAATATCTCCTTTTATTTTAAAATGCAACTACTTTAAATTATTGCAAATCAATGTCATGCCCTGTTTCAATTTGAATAAATCTAATTTTAAGAAGTATAATATTAAACAATACAAGGTTGATTCTGGCATCCTAAAGTACTCAAATGAACCACTGCATGGAAACCACTTAGTACGCTGCTGGAATTAGTTAAATTGAATTACGACAGTAGTAGTCCCTTCTGCAGGTAACGAGCTTATTTCCTCATTTAAGTGTATTCAGTTAATTTTGGTTTATAATTGCTTCATAAAGAGCTGAAAAACAATAATGAAGAAACTGTTTTCTATCTTAATCTATAAATAAAAAGCAGCCAAAGAAAATCTTGAAGGACATGTTTACTACAAACAGCTCGATTTTGTCTTATCAGATAGCCCTTCTCTGTTTAATACATCTGTTTTAAGTGCAAATCATGCCTTGATAAACTTCTGTTCCCCTCAGACTCACAACACATTCAGTATATTTGTACTGATCTTCTTTAAATACAATATTGTTATTCTTTTTGCCACAAATTATAGTCAGTTATTAAAAGAATAAAATCTAGTAACATAAACCAATAATTTTTAAACATAGCAATCTATATATGAATAATTTGAATGAATGCATGTTTAGTGTTGGGGGTTTTTTTGGNTGCTGGTTTAAAGGTAAACCGGCAGGAGAAATGAATCCAACTCAAAAGAGTTTAGAATTATATTGATCTGAGTTAGCAAAAAATAGGTAAACATTTTAGGGACTGTTCTTGTTGCACTGTTTTAGAGATGCACTGCCAGTGAAAACCAGGTGGGTTTTTTTCTGCAAAGTCGAAAAGAAGTAAAAATTCAGAAAAGATTAAAATTCAGCTGTTTAAATGAAGATTTTCTCTGTTCAAAGGAAAAATGAAAACCAAAGTTACCAAACTTTCCTGTGCTCTGTAATGAATAATTTAGATTTTAATTTAACTCACCTGATAGTGTAGTGTAGATCTTTGTGTCTATGAGTCACAGAAGGCAACACCATTGTCCAAGTAGTTCTCTTTGTGTTCATATGATCTGTTTTGTTTATAATGTCACTATTGGGCGTTTGCTTCTTTATCTGAGTACCTGGAGAGAGGGGTGTGTTAGAAGCAGAGGTCAATGGCATTGTACTTTTGCTGCAATGTTGTAGGTAGCTGTAACTTGCTACTATTTTGTTGTTGTCAGATTACCTCCCTGCCTTTCCTGTGACACCAGAGGTGTATCAGCAGGTCTGAAGAAATGAATAGCAACCAAGCTGAATTTTTCAGTAATGTAGCAGTGTATTATAGTAATATGTAACCACAGCCTTGACATCAGCACCCAGGAGGAATGTGTAGCTCTCCATAGTGGAATTATGCTAGCCTGATAGTTTACATTTTGCTGTTTGATTTTTCAAGAGGATGATTCTACAGTGCATGACTTTTTTAGTGAAAAATTTTGACATTTCATTATGTTTGATAGATTTTTGTGTCTTTTTTAATGGATGGACTTAAATGAGTAGTCTTTGGGGGCTTCATATGAATTAGAATTTCGCATTCTAATCACGGCTTGGTTTTGTCACACCTGTTTGTGCATCTACTCTGATTAATATTCAGCTGGTGTCATTCTGATGTAACTTGATTTGAAGCCGAAGTCCTGAGCTCATCAGAAAGAGCTTCTAGTGGCAAATGAGAATGCTGATACCCCAGAAATGCTTCAGAAGGCTTTACAAAACATGAGAAGTATCTTTTCTCTGTATATTCAAGAAGTTAAAGCAAAAGCCAACTATTCAAAATGAAAAATTTCTGGCCCTCAGACAATACAATGTGTATGTCATCATGTGCGCACAAATGAAGAATATTAATTTTTAATCATCAAGGACATAGCTGGTACCATGTTGGGAATTTCAAAACCAGGTATTTAAAAAAATAATATTGTGTGGATGTATCCCAGGTAAAAATACTCATTGATAGGCCTGGACTTTCAAAACATCCTTATTTCCCTCTAGGAGCTAACGTTCAAGCAGGTAATACTGGCCTCTGCATATTTTCTGGAGGTATAATTTTGAATGATTGCTTAATTTTCCTGTTCTTTTTTCAGTCGTAACTGGGATCTTGTCACAGTGAAATGTGCTTTTGCTACAGATACGTGTCATGTGCATTAGTTTTGAAGTTATGGTGATAAGTCTTGTAACTTTTGCCAGTGCCCTGCACTTATCTATGTTACTGTAATTTCTCATGTCTGTGAGAAGCAGGCTTGGACCCCTGCAGGTTATTGGAGATGAGGAAAAGGAAAGCGTTACATTACCCTTCTGTCATGCATTCAATTACTGTTCTTACTGCCTTCCCATTGCCTACTTGAAGTTACACAGAACATCTACATAAGTACACACAAACATTCATTATCATTGTTTGGGGAACTGTGGTAATTTCTGCTGCAACTGTGTGTTACTGCAGTGTGTTTCAGAATGCAAAATGTGCAATAAATGTACTATGAATTATCAAAAGGAAGCATTGGGATTTTTCCTAGTCCACATACATGTCCGGGAGTTTTGTCGCTGATTTAAGTGGATTCTGTATGCTGTGCTGTATGGGTTTGGCACCTCAGTGTGAAAATGAACTTGACAAGGTACTTTTAGAAGAGGTTTGGAAAATATTAGTGGTTATGATAGGCATTTCAGAAGAAGTTTTGTACAGATTGAGAAGGGACAGCAGCTGCTGTTTCTCAGCTTCAATGTCAGAGGGAATCATTGTGACCTGCTGGTCAGCCACCTTGTATAGACAAGGCCTCATCATTTTATCAGTAGCTTCTTATTAAAGCTGCTGCTTATACTGTGGCTTTCTGCATTTGGAAAGAAGGTTTTTGGAGGGGAAGGAAACGGAAGTTAGTGGTATGTGTTATGTGAGAGCGCTCAGTGACTCTGCTACAGGCAAAATGCAAATGAGAAAACCCATTGGACTCATCTGACAGTGCCTATTTGCTGGAAGCTGTCATCTTTTGTAGCATTTTTACCTCTCCGTAAGAAAAAGGGAGAAAATCTTTGTAGTCTTAAGGTATAGTTACCCATGAATAACTAACTCATTTTTATTTTTTCTGAGGCAGCTGAGGGTAGAAAATGTTTTTGAGGAAAAAAGCTCTGAGATTTATTTGAATGGCTTTAAACAGTTTAATGCTGTGCCTGTTGCAACACTGTCATCTTCTGCTTATAGTTTGTAGAGAGTGGGTTTTGCTGATGAGAATTTCTGAATTGTAATGTTAGAGAAGTTCTAAGAGTTCTCCTCAGCACATTCTGTATGCAATTTTTCCTTACTGTCTATACAGTGTTTCAAGAAGAAAGTAAAATAAAAATGCCAGACATACTTGATACGGAAGTTAATAAATTGATCCAAAGAAGACTTAAGAATAATATTGATTGAATTGATTCTTCTAGTGGAGCAGATAGAACCTGTAGGTAACAAGTAGCTTTTCCAGATAGAGGCGCAAGACACAGTCCTCCCACTAAACTGAAACCTGGCTGAAACCCTTGTGTGTGATTCTTGGTAGAGTCTGGGTAGCAATATGCTTCCAGGATGTCTTGCAGAGCTTTGTTCACTCCAAGGGAGGAGATGTGGCAGTGACTAAATGACTATAGAAGATGGAATTTTATGATTTGTATAAAGTGGAGTAAAAGAGAGGGGAGGTCCTGAAAAGCAAGACTATATGGGAATACTTCATATGTATGGTATCTGATGATTTCAAATGCAAAATTAAGATAAACAGAGGCTGGTGTGGGGACCAGCATTCTCTCTAAGAAGAAATCCCTCTTCTTTGTACTCCTTCTTCACTTCTCACTCCATCCCTGTGAATCTTGGGTTGTTTTCTACACTGAGGCAAAGAAGAGGAGATAAGAAGTATCCTTGGCCCAACTTCACATGCTGCCAGTTGCTTAGAAAGCTCTCGGGGAAAAGAGATGTACTTTTGTGTTATCTAAAGCTGAAAGGGGAAATGAATGTCGTCTGTCACTTTTTGGGCAAGTTCTCGAACCACAAGGACTAGTGCAGCCAAGCGCTGCTGGAGTAATGTTAGTAGATGCCTAACTGTGCTGAGAAGATGGGGTTTCCTTCTGGCAGGTTTAGACTAATGGGACTTCAGATATGGTAAATATTTCTTCTATGTTAACTCTCCCTAAGCACTGCATAGAGTATGGAGGTGCCCAGCATGGTCATCCAAGTCTGTGTGTATGTAGACAGGATGATGGGTTTAGTTCCACAACGTGGAGTTGTGCTGCACTATCCAGTAGGAAAAAAGGTTAGAAAAGTAAGAATGAAGTAACTTGGAACTCAGTAGCTCCAGGAGCTAGAGTGGCTTTTCTTGCATGACAGCTCTTTGGATCCAATTCAGTACTAATGGTCATTCCTCACGTTTCACATGCAGGTGGTAACAAGAGGCTTTGCTGGCCTATTAGGTTTGAGGCTTATATACAGTGGTTTCACCTCCATTTTTTACTTTCTTATCTTTCTATTAGTCTAGAGGAAGCAAAAGCAAGGAAGGAGATTGAGTTGGTAAATTGCCATTGCTTTTCCATTTCTCATAGATGTAAAAAGTGAAAGCTGAAAACGCCTTTTGTACAGCATTATTACTGTGTTGCTGAGTGTGAATTGTGGAACGTGAACCAAAAAGAAGTAGCTTCTTTCTCAAATTCAGTACATTCTTTTATTTAACTATTGTGGTTAGTGTATTTTTACTGTTTTATTTTCCTTAAAAGTGTTAGGTTCCAGGAAGATTTTAGACAAAGTTAATATTAATGAGTAATTCTAAAAGAAAAAGTTTAATTATTAATAACACCACAGAAAGTCAGTAATGTACTGCAGCAAAAATGGTAGCTTCCTGAAACAAGATTGTTGGAGTAAGGCTCTTCAGTCAGTGATTTCCAGCAGTATCCTGGAAAACAATTTAGCAGAGTGTTCTGTTCAACATCTGGCATTCTCATTTTTAAAACCTCTGTTCTTTATGTTTCCGCACTTTCTTGAAAAGGTGCTTCTGTTTTAAGCAAAGAGATGTTCTTCTCTGGAGATGCAACAGAAAAATTGTTACTCTTCTGTTTGATTCCATGTGTTCTGATACATTTTTTTAATTGCTATGTTGTTATTTTTAGCCAAGTTCATCCTTGCACGTTCCTTATTTAAAGTGCATTTTCACATGATTCTAATTTTATCTAGATTTTTTGGTAGCATATTCCTCCTTATGTGTTCAGACCCAAATTGAAGGATAAAAAGTTTAGTGTTTTCAGTCTTTCTGCATTCACCAATACCAGTTTAGCTCAACTCTTCCAACTTTTAAAGGCTTATTTTTACTTAATAAACAGCCAGAAGACCTTGTTAAGATTAAAGTCTTAGTATGTGAAACAATTGTACTGACACTTGTGGAGTTTTTTCCCCCTGGAAACAGTGCAAAAATGTCAGGAGAAAGGAAAGAAAGAGTTTTTTCATGTCCCTGGATACATTTAACTGTTTTATTTATAAAGTCTGGGAGCTGCATAACCATGAAATTAGGAAAAATCAGTTTTTGTTCTTTACAATGCTGGAGTTTCTGCTGACCCATCAGCCCCTTGGGCTTCTGCTGCCACAGAGCTGCTGGGACAGCGGAGGGCGGTGTGTCTGAGCCTCCACACACGGCGACATACGGTGTGTGGGACATCATCAAAATACATGAGAAGCAACTGAAATTTCCAACACCTGTCTTCTGTTGTATGTCCTTGTACTTTCAGTTATGGTATTTTTGTCAATGATGATTTTTTTAGGAAATATTCATGTGGATTAAATCTGACAGTTATTTGTGAAAGAAAACTAAGGGAAAAACCCAACTACCAACAACAGATTTTGCTACTGGCTATCACAGTAAATATGCTACTTTCTGCCCTCATGCAAGCAGATTACAGGAAGGTTTGAAACAAGGGTCTTTCCTTAGCTCTCCACATGGCTCTGTCTTGACTGAGTTAATGGAATAGGGGAGGAAGTAACAAAAGCAATTTCTTGCTGTGTTTGCCAAAAGTACAGCTATTTTTGAAGTAGTGTTTGAATGTGCATTGGATTTCCTAGAATGTCCTCCTATTTTGAGTAGAAGCACCAGATCAGAGCTGTGGTTTTATGCAGGACAGTCAAATATACAGATTTGACCTGTCATCTTAAATGCTGGACTGGGTGAGTTTTTTTCTCTTTTGTATTGGGACTGTGTTTTATGTGTGGTATTGCAGAAATACCCTTGTGTAATCTATGTTAATTTATTTATAAGGCAAAAGAAATTATTCATCACCCTTACCAGCTGAATGGTTTGTGTCCAGATTCAATAATAAAATGTTAGAACTGAACAAAACTGTGAATAGCATCAAGCGTGTGTTCCTTGCTTTAGAGTTCACTGCTCCTTCCTTAGGGCCATCTACTTTGTAGAACAGCATTTTTCTCAACTTCTGCTTAGCAGAGATACCTGTCAAGGGGACTTACTGACTCCAGATCTGAAACACTAAAATGTGTGATGCTGGAGAGACCTGGAGTGCCTGTTGGTTAACTGGTATGGTACTTCTCTGAGCGGTGCTTGTTAGAGACCTGGCTGGCAGGCCAGCAGTATAGGTGTCTGCTGCTCTTCTGTGAAGCCTTTTGTGTGCATGGATGTGGCTAAACAGATTGCTGTTAGAAGCATGTGGAAATTAGTATTTGTTTTCAGGCATCTCGGCATACATCCATCAGACATCACCCTTACGTCTTAATATGTAGTGCAGCGCACGTTTAAATCATACTTTGCCGTAACTCACAGAAATGGAGAACCAGGTTTCTTGTAATGTTAGGTTATTCACCTTCCTTATGTGTGCGGTTGTGTGTTTTGATTATGTTCTTCTCATTTGAAGACAGATGAAACTGGACCAGCCTTTGCTCCAAGTTAGAGGAGCCTGAAAACCTTTTGTGGGACTCCTGCTTGGCTGTAACTCCATTGGCCACGAGGGCAGACAAGTGTGAGAGTGGATGTAAAGTTCAATTTTGGTTGTTCCTGGCAGTGAACAGTGCCCAGGCGTGTGTGCCTTGGTGGGGTACCTGGGCTGCTGTTCCTGCTGACTTTCCAGCTGCCTTGAGCCGCTGGAGCAGCGCGCAGCAGCTGCAGTGGGATTGGCAGTGGAAGTCTCCAAAGTCGTCTTCGGTCTTCTGTTAGAGCTTTTGCCAATGCCATAACGTGCATTAGGAGTAAATAATGTCACACAAGAGAGGTTTAGTGCTGACTGTGGAGTTGAATCTAGAACAGCTTTGTTAGGAGATGAGCGTGAATGAAAACTTTGCAGCATTACAACAGTGCTCCAGTTCCACAACAGACAGCTTTAGATGGGGTCTGAGATCGGAAAAAAACTCGTAGGAATTGAAGTTCAACAGTGTCGGGGTTCCTTTGCTGCTGCAGATTTTCGGCTCCGCCGTGCCTGCCGGGAGCCGCGGGAGGATGGCGGAGCGGCGGCCGCCTCCCGCCGTGCCCGC
>VWZG01010828.1:55569-156303 GCA_013396735.1 Grallaria varia
GGGGGGGGCAGTTTTTATGTGTAATACCTATTATGTGCATTAAATAAGTAATTTCTTGAAAGACCAGTTCTTGAGGATGTCAGGGTTCCTGCTTCTGCCTTCTGTGTTCTGTTAAATTTTTAGTCTGATGCTGCAAACACGCTTGAGTGCAAATTCTTCCAGATGCGTGGAGCAGGAGCAGCCAGCAGTTTAAACAGCATGAGTTTATCTTTAGCGCTTGTTTTTTTACTGACAGATTGTTAGTGTTCAGCTTTCTTACTTTTAAAGACCATTCTGGTGCTAATTAATTGAAAATTAATACAGAAACATTTGTAGAGGAAAGTTTTTGAGAACAGACGTTTTTCCAGTATGCACATGCATAGTATAATGGAGTAGATTTGGAAAAAAAAGTACAAACACAACAGGCAGAAGTGTTTGGTACATTAATTGGGTTTTGAACAAAATACAGCAGCAAAAGTACTGAGCTGTCTTAAAACAATGCTTACTCATTCGGTGTAGTTAAGACTTTGAGTAACTGAAAATAAAAACATCAATTTGGTGTCAATATTATTAAGACTTCATGTAAGTGAAAACATGAACATAGATTTGAAACCTCTGAAAAATGTCACGTCCAGAGAAGGATGCATTTTATAGGCGCAACCACTTCAATGTTGTGGCATGGTAAAGCTTACTTTTAGCTATTTGGGACTTATAAATGTGAATATATTTTGGGATTTAGTATATAAAAAGCCTGTTAGAAGCAGGTAAGTGATCTGCTTTTCATCTGTTTCATCCTATTCTGTTCTTCAAACTTAGATGTATTTCATCTGTTTTAGATGTGAATTAAATATGAATTTAGTTGTCTTATTTACTTCATTCCTTGTGCATCTTCAAGACTGATATTACTGATTCAGTTCTAAAATTGTCCTTTGCCCCGTGCTAAGAAATATAGAAATATGCTGCTTTAGTTTCTTGTGCAGGTGGTTGTATTTCAATATAGTCATAAAGTCAAGACAGCAGAAAAGCTGGAAGTCTAGAGATCCTTGGCAGTTTTCTAGTCTTATATACATTAATAATCCAGGAGAGATTATTTACTTTTTCGATTTCCCCCTCTAAGTGTGTAATTTCTGGCTGAAACCCAGTGTTACAATACAATATTTTATAGAAATTTTAACGTAGTTTTACCAGTAGTATTTTGGTCCCTTGCAGAGAGTTAAGTTCATCAAAACTCAATGTTAGGGATCCTTTGATGCTGGACCTAGTCTGTAGGCATTATTTGTGAATACTTTGGTACTAAAATGAAGTCGGTCAAAACAATATTCAAAGTTGAAAGTATTTAGCTAGATTGTATGGCAGAGCTATTTTAAGGGAATTTCCTAGATGCTTTATGTGATAACACTTTTATTTCTCTATTATGTTCATAACCAACCAAGCAAGATGCATATATACCCAGAAAGATCTGCTGTGAATCTTGTCACTGTGGCAAAGGAAATGATAATATCTTTGATTCTAAGAAATTACGGTCAGGAGCGCAAGCTCTTTATAGTTGCAAAGTGGAAAAAGCACATTTCAAACTATGAGCACACTGAGAACAGTCACTCAGATTTAATTGAAAACTGTCACTCAGAGAGGAAGACGTGGGTGGTATTTGTGAATGTCAGCAAGGGCAGAGGTGCAGCACGGTATTGCCTGTGCTAGCAACAGGATAGGCATCTGTAAGTGATTGATGCTGTCAACAAAGTGGAGGATGAGTGTGCTGGACAGATTTAGTTATAATATCAAATGGCAGTATATGCATACAAGTAACGGGGCAGTAAAAGAGGGATCTTTGGAGCTGATGGAGAGATATTCTGTCTAGGGAAGTCAGCTCAGGCTTTCTAATTTCAGCTGTGCAAAAGGTAGTCTAAACTGTCTGGGATTTGTGAAGACAGGGCATGTGCCAAGCATTACTTAGTCTGTTTCTGTTGTTGATGGGGCAAGTCATTATTTATTTTTTAATTACAGTATTAGAAGAGTTGAATACCATTCTAGGTACAAATTCCTTACAGGGGTCAGTAATCAGTTATGCTGTTGTGGTTGCATGGAAATTGATAGTTGGAATAGCATATGCTGTGCAATTTGCCAGTCCAGCTTTCATCTGTATGGACTTATCACTGCAGAGTAGAAGTTCATGTTTTGAAATATCTGGGGTATGTGATTGGCAGTAGAGTTTGAGAGGAATCCACTGACTGAGTTATTTGTCCCAGTCTCTTGATACTTACACTGAATTATGATTAGGGTAACTTTAACTGTGACATCAAGCAGCTTCTTCTCTGCAGCACTACCGTCCCTTGCAACGTACAGCTCCTTCCTACTTATTTCCAGTCCGTTTTGCTCTTCCTGTTAAACTGTTACAATTCTGGTAAGCATTAGCACTATGCAAATTCTTCTTGTCATTATCCTGTTCCTTCTTTTCTGCTTTATATGTGAAACACACGTAGCAGCTTTATGATGTGGCTGCACAGCCCCAGCTGTATAGCTGAAGTTTAAGTAGTGTAGTCCATGTTTAAGGCTAATCATGCCCGTCTGTGTCCTTTGTCACATTTCTGCATCTTAATTTTTCACTTCCAGTTAATTCCTGCTAGCTGTGCAGAGTCATCAGGTATTTAAATTTTTATTATGAATGTGTAATTTCAGCACTCAGCTCTTCACCCTGCAGTACTGAGGCACCCTGGTCATTCAGCATTTGCTCCTTTCAAATCCCTGAAGCACTCTTGCCTGAAATGCTGTTGCCATCACCGCAGCATCTCCCTGGCTCTGCTTGCCATTGCTCAGGCCAAGGGAAATGTGGCAGAGCAGGCAGCTTTTCTTCAGCCTCGGCCTGCCATGCCACATGCCAGCTGTGTTCCTGTCAGCAACCTTGCAGCACCAGGCTGTCATGTTTTCAGGGGAGACAGCTTTGAACAGTACAGTTCGGGGTGGAAAAGGATTTCTGAGAAGCAGGTGACGTTCAGGTGCAAACTTGAGTGTCTCAGAGCCCATCTTAGGGACATTCTCTAAATCCATGGTCCTGGGATCCCGGCTTGTACATTGACCAGAGAGAGAGGCTCAGGCCCCAGCAGGAGGCTCAGCTGACCGGTGTCAGGGGTGGTTGTTTCCAGCCGGCAGTGCCGGGTGCTCCTGAGTGATGAGGTGGCACTTGCAAGCCAGACTGATGAGTCCCTGTGTAAATAGTAGTGGTTAGTGGTGCTGCAAAGGGAATGATTTATGCAGAGGGTGTCTGCAGTTTTTAAGTAAAATGTTACAACAGCTGCACAGATGCAGATTTTAAAGTTCTGTGTTTCACTTTTAAATGTTACAGTCCCTGTAATTTTGGGTTATTTTGACTGGGCGCAGCTGTTAAGCCTTCCTCTCCTCTTCTCCCACTCCTCTCCCCAAAGAACCTAAACCTCTAAAAGTCCCCGCCTTGCTGGCTATAATGTTTTTAATGAATGCTCTTAACTACTTGATGATTAATTTGGAAGAAAGAAAGGAGGGTAACTTTACACAGGACAGTGACTAAAAAGAATGGCAAAACCTTAGCATGTAGCAAAAGATTTTTCAAAATAGTGTACCTAAAAATACACATTTATTTGGAAGTCCTTTCACTTCATTTGATTCGGGAACCACATGTATGTATGTCACATCTGAAAAGCTTACAAAAAGCTTTTTCAGGTGCTCCTTCAGAAGGTATCTTACTCATGTTGCCTAAACTGGCTGGCCTATTACAGTTACTTGCCTTCCCAGCATACTGAGTTAATCAATGCCTTTGTAATATCACCTCACATGTTTAACAACCGACCAGTTAAATTACTAAGGGCACATATTAAATGTTTTTGCAGTTTTCTTAGTGTTAACTAAAACATCTCACTATTACTAATTTTATTTCTTCAGATAAACAACAGAAAAACAAACCATATTGCAAAATATAAATTATTGCATTAAACAAGCCATACAAAACAGTGCATGTCAAATTTGCCAGTTCATAATGAGTTAAGTAAATTATTAAAGTCATGTTATTTTGAGGATCTGTTTTTTTCTTTTAATGTCTTATGGTAATTTTCCAGTAGTCGAGTTTTAATGAAAACATTTACTCATGTAAATGAGGGTTTCAGTTTGCTTGTGTTGACAACATTGTTTATTTTCATAAAGAAAAATCCTTCCTTTCTTTACCATCTACTTTCAGAAATCTTTTGGAATGTACTGAGGAAATGTCATCCTTCCTTTGACATTCATGTTTTGTTTGGGTTTTGTCTTTTACTTTAGTTTCTATGAAGTAGTATAAACTGTAGCTTAATTTGATCTGGCATACCCGCAGTTGAACATGTGTAAGTATTTTATATTGTGGCCCGTCTGGGTTGTCATAGAAACCGGAGACCTCCATCCTCCTCATTGTTGTTGGAAATGGAATGCAAACAGGGCATCAAAGTGATGTTTTTCTCCTACAAGTGAGAGCCCTATGAAGAGCCAAAAAGAAAGGGTTCTTACTGGTTTTGTGCTCCTGTGGCCTGCAGTAGCAGTTGTTATAATATACCCTGTTTCTCTTGAATATCTAGCACTGGGGTAATAGAAAAAATGTGAGCATCATGAAAAAGCCAAGCTTGTGTGGTTAATCTTTTCCATAGCTTTTTCTTCTCAATCTTTTCTTGATGTATTTGTCTTGGATCGGGCTGCTAACTAATAAGGAGGTCGGAGCACACTACTGCAAATTATTTGTGCTGCAAGGGGCTGTACCAATTATATAGCAACTGTATGTGTCTTAACACTTCTCTGCACTGATCCTCTATCCTCTTACAAGAAAAAACAGCCAAATAATTCTTGCAAATGTGTTGAAAGTTTCCACTTGCGAAGTAGTAGAAATGCGGAGTGACTGTCCTTCAAATTTGTCTGCATTTAACAGATACAATTGCAAAATCATACACCACTTCCCCTCCCCCATGTACACTCCAGCTGTGTACTCAGCAGTTCTGCCGGCATGCTGGTGAATGGTCCGGTCTCCTCCCCAGGATAAAGAACCTTTAAAATCAGTGCTGAATACTAACCAACACTGCCAATTGTACGTGATCATGGATTTCCAAAATAGGTTGAGAAATAATTTTCTAAATAGTGACTTGCTCATCAGCTGAGAGACAGGCTCCGTCAGCACAAAGGGGGCACAGGAACAGTTTGGTTTTGTGTGTGGGAGAAAAATCTTAGTACAGTCTGTTCATGCTGAGCATGCTGTTGCTGGCCCAAAAGCAGCTGCCTGTATAGTCTCTGCTGCTGGTGCAGTTTCTTGAGCAATGTGGGTCACCAGGCAGACTTCTGATCTTCTCTAAATTGATTAAGGAAATCAGTTTCTGCCTCTGTGCAAAAGATGGATCCTTCAGTTTGGAGAGCTACACAGTATGAGAATCTGTGCTGCAAGTGTTAAACTCCTCTTTCATCATTGCTCTGGTAAATTGGAAGAGGAAGACGAGAAATGTGAAGCCAGAGTGCTACAATTCTGCATTATTTGTCTAGCTCATAATAGATACATTCGAAATGCAGAGAAGGAAAAGGCCACTGAATTATTATTACTATTTACATAGTACTGGCATGTCTTAAATATTTCAGAAGATTTTTGCAGACTGGTTTTTTGCTTGCAAAGCATACAAGCGAATTGTGCAACCTACCAGTGGGAAAACAAAACAAGAAAAACAGTTAAGAATGTGGGTATGTGACGTTAAATCAAGCAAGGTTTACCGGTCAGTTCTTGCATATGTGTATATGAAATATGGACCTTCTTCAATGAAATAGTTATTTCTAATATACTGAAAAAAAATCTTGAAGTATTCCCTGGACTACTACTTGCATGACCTCAGACATCCCTCTGGGCATAAGCCTGACGTGTCAGTGAGAAGGGGCTTTAAAAGCAGCCTGTGTGACTGAAGTGTGCCCCTTTTTCCAAGTCAGTTTGATAAAATGTGATGCTGTCTTCTGCAAGCCTTTCCTGCCTGTGAGAAAGAAAAATGCTTGTCTGACTTCACTGCTTTTCAGTTAGTGTCTCTGGGTGCTTAGAATCACAGAATATGCTGAGTTGGAAGGGACCCGTAAGGCTCTTTGAGTCCGATCCTTGGCCCTGCACAAGACCATCCTGAACAGTCACACCGTTTGCCAGAGAGTATCATCCAAATTCTTCTTGAACTCTATCAGGCTCTTTGCTTGTGCAGACCTGTTTCATCTTACTCTTTTCTGTGTTTCCTGATTATTTTTTTTTGAGCTTGTTTTTTGTTTTCTTCTGAGCCTCCTTGCAATCAATGACAGCTTGACTATCTTCCTATGCAAACTGACAAATGTGTTTTGGGTTTAGTGTAGTTTTGATATGAACATGTTTATATGATTCTCCAAACTGTTGCCATGAAAATCCTATGAGGCTCTGTCTTGGTTTAGAGTAAATTAAAGCTATTTAGAATTACTTTCTCAAATTGACACCTCTTTAAATTTAAAACAAAATTTTAATTTGAAAAATATGTAGAAGAAAAGATAACCGTTCTTAACTAC
This sequence comes from Grallaria varia, assembly GCA_013396735.1. Classification (NCBI taxonomy): domain Eukaryota; kingdom Metazoa; phylum Chordata; class Aves; order Passeriformes; family Formicariidae; genus Grallaria; species Grallaria varia. The sequence continues at coordinate 62,089 of VWZG01010828.1, forward strand.
TAAATATATATACATATATCCAAAACACCGGAACAGAACAAATAACAACTCTGTAACTAAAACCTCTAAACAAATGAGTCTCTGAAGACATGGAGTTGGATCCCTCTCCCACAGGCAGTGTGGACTCTCCCGTCCAAAAGGCGCTGGCCCGGGGTGGGCAGAGGGGGCCGGAGGCTCCCACGTTGGTGCCGTTGGGGCCTCAGGAAAGTTGTAGTAACTCCGAAGTGATGAAGACTGTCCCTCTGAAGCACAGGGCACACCGGGCTAGGAACGGGAGGTGGGGGAGAAGCCAAAACCGCCGGAGTCCCTCCGAGGTGCTTCCTTCCCTGAAGGAAAAAAAAACCCCACACAGCCCCCCGAACCAAAAGAAAAAAAAACACTCTCCTCCTCCCCCCACCTTCCCCAGCCATCAGGTTGGAATTTGGGTGATTAGCTGAGCCTTTCCTCAGATAACTGCGGGAGGGAGGGTGTCAGCTCTCAGCTCCCGAACTCTGCTGGTAGGGGAAGAAAAATTCTGACAAATTCTAAAACTATAACAGGCTCATAATGAATACTGGCTATACCGTGTGAAGTCAAGTATTTCTGTTTGCACATTAAAATCTTTACACTGGGTTAGGGCTTTGTATTTTTTTTGTTTAATTTCTGCAATGCCTATCACATATTGACACTTTTATTACAACTGTTGATATTTTCTCAGCCTTTGGTCATGGTGTTTCTTTTTTTAAAACAAAGTTAGATCACTGCTTACATGCCCTTGCATGTATTTAGTGTTATAAGTGTGTACGTGTGTAGGATAGATCTTTTAAAAACCTCTTTCCTCTTATGGCGTCGTTTCAAATCCAGATGAATTACTATAGAGGATAGTTTTACCAAAACAAACAAATGAATATGCCCTATTTTCTTGAATATGTGCTCTGTTGTATTTGTTAGAGAACAGAAAGAAACCCTGAAGCTTGTTTCCCCAAAGCACCCCTGCATTTCAGCATCAATTTGATTTATTCAGAGGTAATATGAGGGAAAATGTTATCTCAGCTACTTCTTTCATATGATGGCCCCCCTACCTCAGATCCCCCAGAATCTGTTCCCTAATGTTGAAACTCCCTTCGACTTCTCATTTTGTGGAGGTTATCTGAGAAAGAGAGTTATGTGAGGGCTTATTTTTATAGTCAGGATTTTAAAAAGGATATGTGTTATGTGTGTAAAACTTCAATTAGACTCTGGTTGCAAAGGCAGTGTGGCTTTAAGGTAGTTCTCTGGGTTAATAGTAGAGCTTGATTCCCGTATGAGTAAAGTTATCAGACCTGAGGACACAAAGCAAGATGGCTTGCTGTAGCAACCTATGTTTCAGTTGCTAGGTTTCTGTAATCTTTCAGCCTCTCTCGAACACCGCAACGTGTTTCCTTGGGAAAAAAATAATCCATCAGTTCAAAACCATGGGCAGGAAAACTACTGTTTTGTGATTTACACTCTCAAGAGACAGATATGATAGGTGTCTTTAGCAAAACATGAGAGACCCAATGGTGCTATTTTTAGAAGTCTGGGTGTTCTGAGCTAATGCTTCTAAACATGTTCACAACTCAATTGTCATGCAAGAAATGCTGAGTGCATGCCAATGAAATAATACTTTTGAGTTTCATTAGATCTGTCTGATACCTCCTAGTGCAGGTTTAGCTAGTCAGACCAGTTTGTTGGATGAAATGTGTTCATCCAGTAATATATTGCATGTTCTCTGCAGTGAGTAGCAAGTCAAACATATGGTGTGAAAAAGAACTTGCACTTCATTATGTGATGAAAATATGTTTAATGTTTTTGTTTAATCTTTTTTAAAAAAATAAAAAAGTTAATTTGCCTTTTAAATATAGTATGGACCTGCAGAGGCAAAGAAGAAATGTTGGTCTCCCCTGAAACCATGCTTATTATATTTCATACTGCATAAAGAGGAATTACAGGAGAGCTTATTTTCTCTTTCTTATGTTTCTTTGGCAGAGAACTCCTTGGAGAATTACAGAAATTCACTGAAGGTTTCTTCATTGTTCATTTTACATCTCTAGCATTTACAGTCTTTAAAAGTTTTAACAAAATCCCAGTAACAAAAGTTCTCCTCCCAGAAAAACAAAATACTGAGAGTTTTAACTAGTTGCACCAGAACTCTTTTCCCACCATTTAGAATGTGGTTCTCATGTTTGTATTTGTGGTATCAACAGTCCTTGAGTCTTCAAGGACTATTACAACACCACAGAAAGCCTCAGAAATTCTGTTCTGGGAGTCCTTCACCACACTGCTTATTTCTGTATGTGTTAGGTTAAGAGATTTGTTCACCCACCTCATGGGTCCCACAAATCCTCAGGAGATTGTCTTGATTGACATAATATAAAAGGAAGATACATTATTTTTGAGAGGTCTTCTGTAATAAGACAGTGTAGAGCAAAAATATTTCCTTCTGAAGTGTTTTACAAGAGGTGTTAGGAAAATACCATTACCAAAAAGTTCTCAAGAGGCGCACTTCTCATGTGATTAGTTAAGAAAGTCTCCATCAGCTGCAATGTTGCATTCTTCACATATGAGCATAGCCCACTTGTCAAAAAAAGTATTCCAAATGGTGTTAGCAGTGATGGCTCAAGACAGCGGAAGCACCTCTGTAATACTTTTTTCTGAAAGTGGTTTCAAGACTAGATGCTTACAGCCAGGAATTTTGGAGCTTTAAGTCATGATTTTAGTACATACTCCAAAACAGATGAGAGAGCAAATTATAGAGGCATTAAGTACAATTCATGTGTACATAAATTCATAATTCTTTTTTACAGAAGTAGGAGGCAAGTGTGACACAGAAATATGGTTCTGCATTCCTTCCCAGTTCTATCCTGACCTGAAAAATTTTAATCCTACCTCAAGAAAGATTTCATTGCATTACAGCGCTGAAGTACTATAGATAAATTTTTACAGAACAAGAGATATGACTGCTTTAGATAATTTTCTTCAATGTCCTAATCATGTTTGTTTGAAAATTAGTAAGTTTAAGAGTGAGCATCGTCTTTAGTAGAGAAATTATATGTGACAAAATTTATCTTGCACTTTGTTGACATCAAATATATCCCCACAAAAGCATTCATTCTTCTTCAAAAAAATGTTCTTACAGAGGTACTCGAGTTTGCACTTTAACAAATGTATCTTAGAGGGAAGAACTGTCCTCTGACTATTCTGCTTTCCTGAGGCAACCTCAGCGGCTTGACAGTTTTGGAGTCACTGGGTTCAGTTATGTGCTCGAAGTCTGAATTTTTTGCCATATATTATAGGCTTAAATGGCAGAAGTTAAATTGCATTCAAGACTGAATTGATGTATCTAGATTAAATTTAAGAAAATTTGAGAAAGGAGGTCCAAAATCTATTAGAAAATTACTTAGGTATAGAAAGTGGATCTGAAGGTCTTTAATGATCCCTCTTGTAAACTGAGTCTGTTCAGGGTACTTTAGGTGGGTTCAGTAGCAGTGTTTATCTTTGTGTTACAAGAGAACGGCCACTTTTGTTTCCTTTTTACTAGAAGGGGTCCTTGACAACATTCACCAGAACTCTGAAATAAAATTTGTGTACCATTCTAAAAAAGGACAGGTCTGGATCATTGCTTGGCTTGTAGACAATTTCTGTATAAACAGATTTTGTTTCCGATGCATCAAAGTTACCAGATCTTAGAAAACAAGAGATCATTTCAAAATATTAGCTGAAGGATGGAGACCTTACCATAGAAGTAAGTTACATTTATTTGTGGAGATGAGGGTATCACAATACATTAAAAAAAAAAGAAAAAAAAAAAAAAAAGAAGGATGGGAAAGGATAATGGTGCTAATAGCAAAAAGAGTAGCACCATCACTCACTTATATAGACCAGTTCTATATAAAGCTTGTGTTGTTAACTAATTTGAAACACTTAAAAGTGGCAATGGAGAGTAGAAAATGTCATCTGAAAGTGCAGATTTTGTAGTGTTTAATTTATTTTTAAAATAATTTGGATTCTGTTCCATATTGTTTACAATCCCTCCTTCTAAATTTGTTTCCCTTTTATCTGTGTAAGCATGTGCTGACACTGCTACTCAGTATACACAAATGCTAATCTACCTTGATGCACATGGAAAATAGCTTTCCTGGCACTGAGTTTAAAACTCCCATGGAATACATTATTAATCGAAGAAGTCTCTCCTTTTAGAAAAGCCTATCGTTTATGTGGTCACCGTTGAGGAAGTTATAGACAAATATAATGCTGTTTGTTACCAGTGTGGTCTTCAGAACACACAAAAAACAACCCAGATATTGAAAGTGCATTTAAAAATATTTAAATTTCAAAAGTAAGTTTCCTTCTCTGTACTCTGGTTGCATACACTAACTTGATCTAATTATAATATAATAACAGTTTCTTTTCTATTGTCCTGCATGCTTTAGTGCTCTAAATGCGTTTCTCTTGGCAGGTCTCTGCAGTGAAAGCGTGGTAACTGTTCAGTTCCCTACTGTGAATAATTCCCTAGTTCTGCATTTGGCTTTTTGTGGTAGATCATGTTTCTCTGAAGTTCAAGGGGTAGAGTTGTAAGGGAGGTGGCTGGGGTGAGACTGGTATCCATCTGTGTATAATTCAGCTGAATATGACCAGCTCAGTAACAGAGTTTCAGCCCAGTTTCTGCTAAGTCTGCTGAGCTGAGCGGTTCCTTCAGTTACACATGCTGGTCTTGCAAACACTGCCGAGCCTTATCAAACACAGCCAGTTGGTGCGGCTGGTAGGAAAGCACAGGGGAGCTCTCATGTGGAAGGTTAATGGAGTGTAATTAGAAAGAAGAATGAACTGCTCAACCACTCTATCTCACTCTACCTGCGCTGAGAGTGACAAGTGCTCTGATCTTTTACAAACCCTAGAGCAGAGGTTTAACAGTCTAAAATTATGACAGTATGACTGTCAAGCAAGCAAGTACGCTGTGAAGAAGTAGTATTAACTTATGGATAGGCATGTTTATGTTCCCTTATGTGGTCTCTATTAGTACTTTTTTGATGCAGGATATTGTCCATACTTACAAAACAGGTCTCAAATACATTTTCCTTCTAGGCATCCGTCAAAGCCAGAAAGATCTTTATGTTCTGTTTGTGACTTCATGTCTGCATCTCATGTAACCATTGCCTTGCAGGGTGAAGTGATGGCATCATCCTGAGGCATTTTGATACCAAGGAATTAAACTCTTATAGAGAAGAGTTCTGGCAGAAGCAAGAACGGTTACTGGGATTTATATTCCAGGAACTAAACAGAATTTGAGATTACATACATAAATTGAGATTGGATAATAATGCCTGATTCTGTGAATTAAGTTAGGTACTATGTATATCTGTTGAAAGCCATCATGTTCTTGAAATGTTTTTTTGTCTTTCATTGAGCATGCAAGTGCTCAATTTTGTTTGGTTTTTTTGTTTGCTTGTTAATGGAATACTGACAAACTTTAATTATGAAACTGCAACTAGGAAGCAGAAGGAAGATACCACACATCAATTCCAAGAAGGACAAGGAGGTTAACCAGTAACTTCTGGCATGTTAGAGGTCATCACATTCTATCTCAGTAGTCCTATGTGATGTCTCCTGACCTCAGGGAGAATTGGAAGGTTTGGTTATCTGGGCATCAAGTTTTTGTCTTCCACATCTTTGTTTTCCAGAAAGCAGGTACTGTATTAGCCTGCCAATTATTCTGAAGGCCCTTGCAATGTCAGCAGGTTGATTAGAGGAGATTTTCCCAGCTAATCCTGCCAGGCACTCCGCAACCTGCATTGCAGTGGAAGGGAAAAAGCATACCAACAAGTCTGACCTGGGGAAATTTTTTTCCCATTCCTAAAATCAATAAGAATCTAAATATAAAGAAGGCATACCATAAAAGGCATCAAAGGAAGACAATAAGCTTGCTTTCCATAGCTTCTTTTCTCTAGCTGTGACCAGTATCTTGTGTTTCAGAGGAAGGTGAAAAACCAGCTGTGATTATATCTAGTTGGTTGTGCCTCTGGACATGTTCATGTTCTAAAGAACAAGGCTGTCTTTATGTGGAATTTCAGTACTGGAGATGTGTGCTGGGAAGAGGGACTTAGGCTGACTCTGGTAAGGGACAAGAATGAGCAGAGGCTTCCCAAGTCCCAGATCCCTCTTTCCCTCACATGTACTATACAGTCTGCTCTGAATCTTAGATTAAGCATTTCCTTTAGAAAGCTGTATAACCTTGTTATAGAGACTTCAAATCCTGGCAAGGCATTTACCTCTCATATTAGGCTGTTTCAGCATTTAACCATATCTGCATCTTATTTCAAGGCTGAATTTGTCTACCTTCAAATTACAGCCACAGAATCATCATTTTACCGTTCTCAGAGAAACTAAAAACTCTCCTGTCATTCAGTTTCTTTTCTGTATATAAATACCTATCCTCCATGAGAAGTCACCTCTCAATAAACTGTATAAGCTGAGCCTCAGTAACCATCACATTACGCAGGGCTATTCGTTGGGGCCTTGATGGTTTTCCTTTGAACTGTCTCCAGTATCTCTGCATCCCTCAACAAAAAAGGTAGCTTTCCATTCTTTTGGCATCTTTTCCAGTCTTTTTAAAGAGAGGTAGAAGTTCAGTGAATCTTCAATTGTTGAGTAGTTTTAGCCTTACTTAGTGATGTGCCATTCATGCCAAGATAAACAAACACAGGGACGAAGTCCCCTTCCCTATACCATTTAAACTGGGAGGGTAGGGATGAGCCATGGCTTTATTTTTCAGAGTCACTATTGTCTGATCCACAAACCTTGATAAAATTGAAGGACAGCAGTTTGGGTCTTCTGCAGTGATTTAATTTGATGTCTTCTCTGTGAAGCTGACATTTTCTTTGTTTTGATCGTCCTTGGTTAACTAAAGAGAATAGTACAGCAGATATATTTAGCTGAACAGAATGTCTGTATTTGATGTACTGTTTAAGTGACTAGGACAGAGAAAATCATTTGAGCGGGGTGAAGCTATGACTTTTTGCTCTAATAACTCACTCTGCCTATGAAGTGGAGATCAACAATGAGTTGCAATGTGATGTTGTTAGGGAGAAGTTTTAATTTAATTGACACTAAACAGTATTTAGTTGATGACATAGGGAAAATGCTGGTGTTAGTTTGTGATATTTGTAAAGCAACTGTGGAAACAAAATATTAGATGTTGCTAACAACATCAAAGTTATCAATGGGGAATTGTACAAACATAGTTTGAGCATCCAGATCTTTCTGTTCACAGAAGAACACATTCACATTCTGTGGTTTAATAAAACTAGTCATCATCTTCAATAATTCTGATCACGCATGAAGCACATGAGCATAAACTGTATGTGTTTTGTGTGGAGAGGAGGAGGGGTGATTCAGTCATGAGAATAGCTGTAGAATGAATAAGAACTCTTCTGAAGCTGATTAATTTTTAGTCAAGGACTGTGGTACTGTGCAGTAGTATGTTGTAAAATTATTTTGACTGTCCTTTTCATTGGAATTATTCAAAATATGAGCAGTTACAAGATTAGAAAGTGCACTTCTAATTAGGTTGTTTTTTTCCAAAACATGAAGTAAGTTTACTAATGTAACTGCTCTACTTTGTTTGCTTAATGTAGGCAAATTCAGTTTAAAGGATATCGTGTTATGAGGTAAATCAGAGGTAGAAGAAGAGAAGCAGCAGGACCAGCCTGGCAGAGGTGTTTAGCTTAGACAACTAGCTACTGCCTATAGATGCAAATGGCTTTTCCATGGGGATGATTGTTCCTATGTGTTCTTCTTCATAGGAATAATAATCCACAATATTTTTTGTTCTGAGATTTTATATCCCCAGCTTCAGTCCATGGTAGGTTTTACAAGACCACATTACACACTTCTAGTAAACTAGTTTCAGTCAGAGATCATACAAACTTTTTTTCTGCTGAAGTTCAAAAGAGCCCTTGTTTCATTTCTGCATAGCCTAGGTGGCTTTTTTATTTTTCCCTAAGATTTTTTTCCCCTAAAGAGACAAATGGGGTAGAACAATAAGATGGGCAAAATATAATTAAAAGGAGCACCTTTTCAAGTGTTGATGGCAGTTCAATTTTTTAATTTCTTAAGCCTTTTCATGTTGATCTGAACCTCATATCCTTTTACCAGTTTGTACTTGTAAGTATTTCTGGGAGGCAGAAAAACCTAAAGCAAGACAAACTTTGTCAAATTGAAAAAAAAATTAATTCCTTTCATTCCATTCCTCCTTAATTGCATTCAAAGTACTGCACTTAACTATTTTTCCTGTTCCATTTTGCCTGTTGTCACGCAATTAATTCCCCATTCATTAATTACTTCATTGTTTAATTATTGCAGCTGTTCTTGCAAGTTTCTTTCCATTAACATAAGTGCTGGGGTAAGAAGCTAGATATATTTCAGTTATTTAATATATAAGCTGCCAGAAAATATTATATGTGTGCTGCTCCTACTAGTTCAGTCTCTGTACCATGCTTTGTACAAAAGTAAATATTCTGAAACAAGAAGAAAGTGATACATAAGGCATTTCATGGTACGATGTTCTCTTCCAAAAATTAATTCGTCTTGTGGTGCTGCAAATGGTAAAAGATGCAATACTGAAAATAAAGCAGTCAAGGAGTCATATAAAGTAGAATAGCAGAGCAGCTATTTTTGGCCATTTTCATTTATAATTCTAGCTATATTTTTAAATAAAATAAAGAAACCAAAACAAAACACCTGTAAGCATTCTCCGCTGTTAAGAAGGAAGGAATGAACACTCCATTTTTGCGTGAATTATGCATGAACTGGCATAATCCACTTCTGAATGACTTTTAGGAACTTTAAGTGATGTTTCTCTATCATAGAGAAATATCCCAGATCTCTTTCCGGATGCATGTGTTCATGCATGAACTCTGTGTTTGTTTCAGAATCACACCTGTAGTAATTATTTTAATTAGTTTACAGTATAATTAAGTGTAGTAAGTCTATCAACATTTTGAATGACAAAAATACTTTTCACATTATGCCAATGCTATCTAACAATATTTATCGGACATAACATCAAAGTAGATTTTCATGGAATTAAGATTTATTTCAATTCTGTTTTACACAAGGTACCAGATGTCATACTCAATAATTGTATTAAAGAAAGCAAGACTGCAAAGCAAGTTCATGAATTCAGGGCATACCAAAATTAATGGTACTGTCTTGATCCATCTCTAGTGCTCATTGATATCAGAAGTGTATTGTTCAGTTCATCCCACAGGACCACCATGACAGAGGGAGGAGAAGCATTTAGTTACCCTGATGTGCTCCACAACACCTTTTAGACATGCAGAAGAAATGCTCATGTCTTTGTGCAGCTCTTAACTGTGTTTTCTGTGAGCTGAGTGCAGCACATACTCTTTAGGACAGTTACCAGTGTGTTGGCAATCCAGCCATTGACTGGATAAGGTTGGATATCGGTGCATTTAACAAAAGCTTAAAAAAAGTTAGGTTTTTAAACTATAACAATAAATAGTGCACATTTCATTAGCCATGCCCTGTAAGGCATTCAAGTATGAGGTGGAGGTGGTCTCCCAGTCCCACTGCTACATTTTCATTGAGGACACAAGCCCCCCTGTCTTGGGAAAGCCTTTTCTGACTGAAAGATATAGGTGCACTTGGATCACCTTTAAGAAGTAGGAAATTGTATCACTCTTTTTTCCTGAAATAAAATTATTTCTAATTAGTTGATTTGGGTTTTTTCGTTGATAAAAAGAACTGCTCTAAGTAATGCACAGCAAGAGCTGCAGAATTCCATAAAAATACAGGATGACCACAGAAAGAGCTGAAAATATTTCTATAGTACTTTGATCCTTCTTTCAATAGAATTTAATTCAAGCTGGTTTGCATAACAGGGTTTTTTCCTTACTGGTGTAGATTCTGCATCATCAATTTCTATAATTGGATTTCACTATTTTAAATTGTAGATACCATCTTAAAGCAGTAGATGAGTGTATGATTATTCTCCTTGCTTGTAATTTTTCCACTCCAAAATTGCATTCCCAAAATGCACCTTCTTTGCAGATTAGAGACTGACTGTGCTGAATCTCCAAAATCTTTTAGTATCTTTCTGCCATGAAAGTTTTGATATCTTTGGTTTGGGTCATGGTAGGGAATGGGGCTGGCAAAGAGAGAGGGTGGAGCCTGGAAAGAAAGATTGCAGAGCAGTGAAATTTCCTCCATCCTCCCCACTCCCAAGTTGGAGGTTATTTGAAATGCCTTTTACCATTTCTTGGTCATTGGAGGGCACAGGTAACAGAGGATCTATAATAACTGACTTCCTGAAATTGAGAGAGCAGGAAAGCAGGTCACTAGCCAGCAGCTGAGCAGTTCAAACCGTATCAGCCTTGGTTTTGTGATATAAAAGGTATGTATTGCAAGGCTGTTTAGTACTCTACTTTTCTTCTCCTTTTTAAAATGTATTTTAATTTTTATAGATTTTTGAGATTTAAAAACAGACTGTCCTTTAGATGTGGATGCTTTTCTGAATGTGTTTCTTGGATAAAGAGGAAAATGTGTCACCAAATATAACAAGGGATCTAGTATTTTAAAAATAGCTGTACTCAGAGAACTATTTATTTCTTGGCTGACTGATTAAAATGGAAATAATGCTTAGCTAATAAGGATAAAAACCTTAAACCTTACTAACTTTAAAGTTTGCCCAAAGACTTTGCTTTTCCTATAACAACATATTCATGATAGTTTTTATGTGAACACAGTTGTATCTTTTGGCACAGATATACGGCCAAGAAGATCTATTTTCTGCTTAAACCAAAATAATCTTCTAATGCTATGTTAGGATCTGGCCTGTGACATGAATGAGAAAGTGGTATTGTGAAATGTCACAGTATTGATTACAATTATTACCTTTAAGAAAGGGTCATATAAGGTGTCTCGGGCTCTGTGAACTCTGTAGTTTGAATGGTTCTTGATGAGACTAGCGATAAAGATGTCAAGACAGCAAGAGGTATGAGATCACATGTTGTGCTTACAGGACACTGTTCAACAAATGGATTTTGAAGTAGCCTGTTAGTAACCATTGCAGAGGACTAGCAGTTCCTTTTTGGGAAGAATACAGCTTGGAAGAAAGGATGTGATTATTGATTCTTTCACATTCTGAATGTAAAAAGAGGATTGGCATTTGGTTTTGAGGAAGACTCAATAAACTTGAAAGACAAATTCTTTTCATACATTTGTAGTATCGTAGAAAAAGAAACTATTCTAGGAATTTGAGGAGAGCTAGAGCTTTCTGACATGCAGTGTATGATGATGTGTTTATGATTGAGTTAATCTCAATTTAAAGTTTTGAAGTCAGTAAGAATTTAATTAAATATTCTTAAATAAGAGCAGGAAGTAAAAATGGCAGTGATTACATTTAAAGAATTATATGAATATTACTTAAGAGTTCTGTGGTACTTTTAGATAATGTCCATCTCACTGGCACTCAGTCCCTAGGGTGTGGAGAGACTTCATATCAGCCTTGGCAAATTTCAGTCATACAGTCTGTATTTCCTGCAGTACAAACTATCTTTAAAATTGATTAAGGACAGTCAAATAACTGAAGAACAATTTTAAAATACAGTCTTAATGAAGTCTGACAGTAGAGAAGAGTTTCTTTCTTAGTGTCCTCCTGTTTCATTCGCTACAACAGGAGGCTCTGCTGACACTGCTGCAGACAGACAGACGTGCTGGGGCGCTTGTGTGCCTGCAGAGCAGTAGTTGCAGCAGGATGCTGTGGGGGAGTCATGTGGTGTCAGACCAAGAGCGTGGGCTGAGGCCCTGCAGAGGAGGATGCAGCAAAGGATAGTGGTGAAAATGGGAATAGATCTCTGAGTTCCTGTGCAGGTGCAACCCTGAGAGCCTCAGTCTGGCTTTGCTGATTAGCTACATAACTTTGGAGTATGTCGTTCAGAGTCTATCTCGTGATAACGACAAACAGATAATCCCGACAGTCTTGCAGATAGTAAAATGATTTCTGTAGTTTCAGTGTGGTACTTCTACTGACAATTGGTAGAAGCAGCTTAATAAACTGCGTAAGGGATTGGCGTGCAGTGCAAACTTCGGTTTTACTCTCTGAATCTTAAAAGCATTAGATATTTCTTCCAATTTAGTATCTGCATAATGGAGATGGATGGCAGGCTATGCTGCTGCCAGGCAGCTCTCAGCAGCCTTTAACAGGCTAGCAATGATGATTTTCCACTCACATTATCCATCTTGTGCCAAATATGCCGAGCCTTAGTTTTTGCACAAGGCAGTAATAAAAGTTGTGCTTTGGCCCTGTTTTTGCCTGGCTCTGCAGGCCATAACTCGGGCCTGGGGGCAAACAGGCTACATGTGAATGCTCTGTGACTCACCTCACTCCTGCTCCCCACCTCACCAGCTCTTGCCTTGCTGTAGCAGTATGACAGAGGAGTCCTCCAGCCTGCCTCTCCCTCTCTCCCTTTTTTTTTTTCTTCCCCCCCATCCTTTCACCAATGATCCTTTCATTTTAAAGACCATTGCTGCTGATTTCATCCAGTCAGAGAATGAGTAGAAGAGCACATACAGGTAGCTGCAGAAGACAGAAGCTCCCTTCCTGTTCATGCCATGTATGGTAATTTTTCAACCTCTTGTGCAGTGTATGTGCAGTCCATTTTTTGGCAAGTATTCTATAGGCACATCGCATTATTTCCTCACCTACTTTCCTGCCTTCTTCTCCCCTCCCCCTTGGGTTACTCTCTGGAAATGTTTTTTCTGGTATCTGCTAACTGATGTGGCATTTTGGTTTGCCTGTTGACATGGTTGGTCTTTTCAGAAAGTGATTTTAAATGGTCATTCAGTTATTACGTATATGAATGAGCTGATAGACACAGATCATTTAAAACTATGTAAAATACCTCGATTAGGAAAATGCCTGCTATGCTCCTATTATTTTCTCTTGTTGTAGAAGGGAACAAACAATTTACAGCTTTTAGACTTTGACAGCTTTCAGCACTTGGCTGGATGCAGTGTAAGATAGTTCCTTTGTGATGATGTCCATTACCAACTCCCCCAGTTTTCAGTGAGGTTGGACCTGTGTTTCTCTTGTCAGAGCTGAGTGTGCATCCTCAGCCAGGGCTGTGGGTTTTGTAGAAGCCAGGCAGTCCTTCCTCTGTACTTCTGAGTTGCTGAATTTAGTCTTTTGCTCAAAGGTCAATCATGTGAGCTCACATATTTCAGTGTTATGAAACAGAGGTGCTGTTGCTTGTGCTTTTTATTTGGCTTTTTAAAGTTCCAGTTCTAAAATCTGTTGATTTGGGAACTTTCTTCTGGCCTAGAGATATACACTCGGTGAGTGAAGCATCATGCAGTTTTAACTCATGATAAGTAAGAGACCATAAGTCTACAGAGAACCACCCAGAGAACAGATACTTTATTAGCACAGAATTTCATAATTCTGTGTGAATGAAATTTGAGGAAAAATGTTGTTCCAGTTGTGTTTACAATACAACCAACAAACTGGATCTTTTGTGGTTTTTTTTTCCCCCATCTCTCTGTTTTGTACTGTGTCCTCACACTAATGCTTCAAAACAAAAAAAAAATTCAGTATCATCAAAATGTGGTGCTTTTTTTGGTTGTTTGTTTGTTTTTTTGGTTGGTTGGTTGGTGTTTTGTTTTGTTTTGTTTTTTTAATTTTCCTTTCCATGTAAGTGAAACTAATTGGAGCGAGCCACTGTCAGCAGCTGGCCATTTCTGTTTCCACCAGAGCTTTCTCAGTTGAGCCTGTACCATGTCTCTTGACTTCATTGTCCTATTTTGAAGCCAACTTTGTTGGCTTTGCAGTGTGCGTATGTTCTTTATCGAGGGGGCTTAGGTATATAGCTAAATCTTTTCAAAGCTGTCCTAACTTGGGGGTGGTTTTAAGTGTAGGAAAGAAATGTCCATTTTTGGTCATGCCTGCAAAAGGTAAAAAAGTTTTCACAATGTTTTCACTCTTGTCCACATTAAAGTATTATACGAACATAAATTGTGAGCACTTATTATCCATGTGTCAACATGTATCTTAGGCTGCAGGTCTCCTGATCTGCTTTTAAGGCTTGTTACTGTCTGAAGATACACAATGGCTATCAGGAGAAGAAACCTCTTTTTTTAAAAGATTTCAAACTTTAATGGAAGCTATATTGTAACAGGAAGTCTTTAAGCTGGAAGAAATAGATCTGGGCTATTTTATTCCCATGTAGGCAGCCCTCTCTTTTTCAGGTGACAGTATTATTGAACTGACCACACATCCATGCCCTTCCTGTTCCCCACTTTGCACTCAAGCTGGCTGTTTCTCCTCTCAGTTTGGTACAAAATTGCATACCCATTGCCTTGAGGTCAGCTCTGAGGCTTCAACCCAAAGTACTTTTTTGTCACTGTTTAGGAGTGGTGCATGTTTGAAGGAATCAGAAGATTTGGAATATGAATGCTAACATGTCTAAATATAGGTTAATTAGCTTTTGTGTGGTTTGTGAATAGGCTGAATTTTGGTGGATGGGTTCATGCAGGGGCAGTGAGGTCAACCTGCTGGGCTGCCATACTCCTCTGTGGCCTATTTTACACCATGCCTATTAGATAACACCACTAATTAAAATTCCAAAAAGAGAAATCTCACTAAGTTTTTGAGCAGTCCTTTATTTACATTAAACAAATGTATCTTTAGGTGTTATTATTTTCTCTAATATGTGTAGCTAAATAACTGTCATAATTTCTGTTTGTTTTTGTTTATCTGGTAGAAAAGAGTGGTGGAACAGCTTCGAAAAAATTTGATAGTGAAGCAGGAACAGCCAGACAGTAAGTTTCAAATACAGACATTGGCACAGTCAGAAAACAAACTACAGACACCACAGCCGCAACCACTCCAACAGCTACAGCAACATCACCATCAACAGCAGCAGCAGCAGTCCACTGCACCCTCTCCAAACGTGATAGGATCACAGGTAAAAAGTTACAATAATTCCTTTCCTTGCTAACAGTGAAGTTCACTAAAAATTAAAAAGGAAAATTGTGTAGAGAAAACTGCAAACTTTCACATACGCTTGTTAGTGTACCAATATGAATTTCTACTTCTATGCATATGCAGATATGGGTCTTGTGGGTTTTTTTTGCTATAACCTCCTATGTGAGTCAAAAAGGTTATGTCATGTTTAAAAGTTGAATCGTAACCTCACAGAAAAGAAGGGTGACAGTATCACTTTTCTTAAAAATAAGTGAAAGTTTAGCAAATGAACCTGTCTTTTCTATAGTTGCATAAATTATTATCTAACCATACCCAGTAGGTCTCAAGAAACAGTAAATACTTTACACACTGTATAAGATGTATGATTAAAATCCTTTGTTTTTAAAAGACTGACAGAATACCCACTGGATCTGTGAACAAAATGTAAGAAAACAATTTCCTCTTTTTCCTGCTTGGTTCTTTTTAAACAGATGTAACTAATATCAAGTAATACCTGTATTTTCAAGGATTTGTCTAAAAGTGTACATTGTTAATTGCAGAGTTTAACTTTTAGAAACTATTGTCTTTATGGGAAAAGTAAACTGAATTTTTGTACAGTATAGGATTAGAGACATAATCCCAGAACTCAACAGAGAAAGTTGTCTGCTTCCATTGAGAGGAGATTTTCAAGTTTCTCCTGTTCAAATATTTAAAATTCCAAAAGTATGCTAATAAAACAAGTGGAAATTGCAGGGAGGTGTTCTGTAAAAAAAAAACCTGTATGTGAGATCTTTTTTTGCTGTTGATACAATCTTAGGAGTTCATGTATACGGGGATAGGCAGATGGCAGAATTCACCCGTGAAGTTTACTTTGTGCACATTGCAGTGAATCACACTCACAGCTTTGACTAGTTGGGATTCTCATTTTCCTTTTTCCTGAAAGCAGAGGAGGGAGAAATGGTTGGACTGTTAGTTCTCTCATTAACTCAGAAAATTGGTTTGGGTGCGCTCTAAAACGCATTTGTGAGGCTTAGCTAGTATTTTTGAGAAGAGAATATTGAAGAAATGAAGAAAATTTAACTAAGGAAAATGTATTTCTGAGCAGTAACATCAATACCTAAACCTAAACATCAATATCTAAAGCTAAAACAGAAAAAAGAAGTAAATATTACTCTGTCCTAAGGTGTTTATAGGCAAACAGTGGATCACTTAGCAGTATCACAGATCTCTGTTTTTCAGTCAGGAAACAGGACAACAAATGCAGTTTCATGTATGTATCCATATTCCACACTTTACATTCATGCATTAACTTCCAGGTCATCTCCTGGGTTGTAAAAATTGAGGTTTTATTCAAAGTTAAAGAGCCCTCTAGTGAAACAGTCAAAAAACTGCTACATTCTGACTACCATTGGTACAGTGGTACTTGGAAAGTAATTATAAAGTGAAAGGGAGGTTGTCCTGTCACTTGATAAATAAGCCAGCTTTTATTCTTGACACTTTTCGATTTTTATTTATGTTGGTAAAATTTTGAAGTACCCTCACTTTTTTTGCACACATTTCGCATCTAAGGTTGTGCCTCTGTCTTGTTGCTTCTCAATCTCTTTCAGCAAAGAAAAGTCAAATATTTTGTCTCTCTCTAAAGTTTTTTGGTGCCTGCTTTTGTAACCAACACATTTTTCAAGGCTGTGTCAGTAAAGAGAATGCTTTCAATTATTATTTTCAGAGTAATCAAATTTATGAATCAATATATGGCACCTTAAAAGTGATATTTTAATATACTTAATATAGTCCAGTAAGAAGCGCTTTTAAAATGTTTGTAAAGCAACAAGCCNCTTATTAATGCAGTGGCGTTCATAAATGCCACTTCAGTATGAATTCATCCATTGACCACTTTCTAGAATAACCAAGGTAATTAATGCTCAGCAAAATAACTGGGATACTCAAGTTTTGTGATCTTCTGACTGGAGCTATACTCAGAGTACTTAGAGATTTAATAGATCCCCTTGAAGGAGTCAGTCTTGTATTGCGTGATTGATTACACCTTTCTTTAAAATGTTTATGGTTGAATGTCATGCTTGTGAAAATGATACCATGTTGCATCTCATTGGAAAAGCTTGAATAATGTTACTGCATTATGGGAATGAGGCCTCTTGCTTTGGAGAAAGTGCAGCAGAGGTCAGTAAGACGCCCTTAGATCTCAGAGTTGTTCATGTTGCAACAAGGAAAATTTAATTATGTCTGGACTTTTTAGAAATGTGTAAAACTTAAGCATAAATTGTCCTTTGTTTTGGCATTGTACAGTGAATTTTTTTCATACTTGGGCATAATTAACAGGGAGTGTAGTTTAAGCGTTATGAAATTAGAGTTGTGATGGTAAACTGTCTTTTTGCTTGAAGAAACAATATTGATGAAAATACTTAGGAATCCAACTGGAAATACATTATTTTATTAGAAAGGAGAGAATGGGCTTGGATGATTAAAATCAAACAGCCCTAAATCAGGCATATTCAGACCAGGAAAAAGACTGCCTGATCCCTGATTTTCCATTTTTAATTCTGTAGAGCCTAACACCGACATCAGGAGGGAATGGTGGTTATTTAGTACTAAGAGCATTTGATCATGCCAGTAACTGTTTTGAAGATGCAGAGTCATTGGTGCAATGGATTTTTTACACCAAAGAGAAAAGAAATAAAAAGATCGCTTGCCAGTCTGTTGAGTGTCACTCTTTGTGAGTTTCCTGTTCACGTTTTGTTCTCGTTTTATATGGAGACTCTCACCTTGTTGCTTTTTGAAAGAGATTTGTAATGTCTTGTTTTCCTTAGCATCTTAGAAGGCAGTACATTTTCAAACAAAACTGTGAAATACTAGTTTTAACGTTGGAACTTGTGGGAATAACATATTCAGACATTTCAGATAAATCCTGGCATTATATGATTCAAAACCACTCTTTAAAATGTGCCGAAAGCAATCACGATGTCACATATATGTTCCAAAACTAGCCCGTTCCAGAGAAGTTAAACTTGATTATCTGCAGCTGGACAGACAAATAGCCAACTCTTAAAACTTCAGGACAGACCTACTGATATGCTTAGAAAAGGAAGTTCAGTGCTAGATAACTGTATGTATAGCTAAAACTGAGATTAAGATACCCAAAATAAAAATATATTTTTGTTTTTAAAGAAACCAACTTATGAATGTTTTTTCCCTCTTCCTCTGATTGAGAGGATCACTGTTACTAAGGTTTCCATATGAAAATTAGAGTTTTAATTGGTGTGAAGCTGGTTTGCTGGTATGTTTCATAAATCTCCCTCTTGTGGGTTTCATACTCACAGTGCATGTTTGGAAGTAATATGAAGCTAAAAGATCCAAAACACATATGCCATTAGCATTTAATTGTAATTTTCTCAGGAATTTGTTTTTAATCATTCTGCAATGCTACAGCTGATTAAAACAGACTGAACAGGTGCCTCAAATGAGAATGCTTTCTAGTTTTCAGCGGTGTAAGATAAATGTCCTTGTCTGAACAGCAGGTAGATAGGCTCAGTGCTGCCTTTTCTTTCTCATACTGTCGTATTGTTTCTGACTAACCGACCCACGTCCTGTCTGATACGGAGTGTCTCTGTCTCTTACAGTGTATTTTCTGTTTCCCTTAGAAAACTGTAACTACAGCTTCTATGATCACCACTAAGACACTACCTCTCGTCTTGAAAGCAGCAACTGCGACCATGCCTGCCTCTGTTGTGGGTCAGAGACCTACCATTGCCATGGTTACTGCTATCAACAACAATCAGAAAGCAGTCCTCAGCACTGATGGGCAGAATGCACCAGTCAACCTCCAGACAACAAATAAGGTCACTGGGCCAGGAGCTGAGGCAGTCCAAATAGTGACAAAAAACACAGTAACTTTGGTAAGCATTTCATGTGTTTGCCCTGCAGATATGTGTGGGTTTGGTGAACAAGAGGACTATTGGAAAAAAGTCAGTCAGGGTTTTGCATAGAAAGGAGGACAGTAGGGATGTGTTGAGTCTTCACTAGTTGACATTGCTAAAATGATAGTCTACAAGAAAATATTTTAAAAAATATACTCTCCAGTTGTTATTACTGTTTACTTTATAGAATTAAATCAGTGCTATCATCACCTGTGTAAAGCTTCCCCTGTTAGTAATTCTTAGTCATGGGATGGCAGTGATTGTTTTGCCCTTACCTAATCTGTGTGGCTATGTTGTGCAAAATTCCTACTCTTCTCTTTGGTAAAGTAGATGTCAGACTTTTTTCATTTGATCAGTTTGGGTTTATATCTTAAATTTTTTTTGAATGAATCTCTCATTCCCTTTGCATGATAGTCTCTGGTGTTAGACATATCCCGTAACTGCCTACTACCTCAGCACTTTTTCATCCGCATACACAGATACTGTTTCTTTAAAAGCATGTGTTTTGGAAATACAAATTTTATGCCTTGGTTACATCACACAGTCTTTTCCAGGATACCTAGCCATCTAGAAATAAAAAACCCCAGTGTTTTATAATTGGATTATGCAGGCTTCTTAGTCTGGAAACCAGACATGGTATAGCATCATGACAGGGAAATTTTACTTCTGAAGTAAAAGCAGTGGCTTCACAAAACATAAATCCAATTTATCCTTATTAAAAAGTACAGTTTAATAATGAAAATTGAAGTAATCTTGCTTCCTAATGAGGTGTATGTTTGTGATCAGAACAGAGAAGACTATTTGAGTGGAGTTTTCTCTACAGTTCTCTTTTCCTATGTCATCCCTTCTTCACCACTCTCGTCTGCCCATCATGTCTGTGCTTCATTTCTTTGCTAAATAACTTACTTAGGTGTGAGGAGGTGATTCTGTTTTAATAGTAGTCCATGATTTATGTTTTTGTTGCAAATTTCCTCAAAAATATCAGAATATTTTCTCAAACATTAGTGATTCAGTGCAGGACCTTTTTGAAGAAAATTGCTGTCTTATGTGGGTGGACAGAAGTACAGAAGGGTGTAAATTAATATGGACCTTAATTTCAGAGAATCTCCCCAGGGTAGCTGGTAGTGCTGTTCAGTGGTTAATCATGTGGCAGTTCCATTCAGCTGATTTCAGTTAGACAGGAAGGTATTTAGGATTCCTTAATCTCAGATCTTAATTATTTCAAAAGAATTACCTACTATTGAAAAATTTCAGGCTGTGTATTTAGAGCCCTTCATAGTGCCATTAATATTGCTAAAAGAGTTGTAACTTCCAGATCTTTACTGTTTGCATGAGATGCTCTCTCATTCTTCTGTATGCCATTTGCTATGAAAGGACCATGGTTCATGTAGCTGGACATCAAAGTCTGTTACTACTTTCTGTCTGTTGTAAAGTCAATGTTTAATTATTAAAACAAATACGAGGTTTTTATTATCTTCAGATGAAATTGTTTTAGATTGCAGAGCACAATAGTACAGCTGAACTAACAGATGCCTGCAATTCATGAAGCAAGGTGTGTAGGAAATAGAAAGCAAGATTAACGCTGTCTTTAATACATTTCAAATGAGAACCTGTTGCTGCGAAAAATTATTTACAGATGAGAAAACTGAGAACATCAAATCTGAAAATACATTCGGGATGTTGATTTTGCTGAACAACTTCAAAGCTATTTTCCTCTTACTAAACTGTCTTATGTTCTTATAGCAGGTTCAGGCTACACCTCAGCCTATAAAAGTGCCGCAGTTCATCCCTCCTCCCAGACTTACTCCTCGTCCAAATTTTCTTCCACAGGTGAGTATACAGAGAAGAAACAATTGAAGAAAGAAATTATAGCCTAGATAGGAAATAGTATTGATAAACGCTGTGTCAGTGTTTATTGTTGACCTGCTGGAGGAGGCAGTTCATCCTCAACAGGTTTGGGGATGGTGCCAAATTTAAGGGTGCACTCAATACTCTTGAGGGCAGTATTGACATTCAGAGAGCCCTAGACAGGACAGAGGAATGGGGCAGCAGGAATCTCTTGAACTTCAGCATAGAAAAAGCCAAAGTCTTGTGCCTGGAGTGGACTTAGCCCCTGCACGGGCACAGGCTGGAGACTGACTGTCTGGGGAGCAGCACAGCTTAAAAGGTCTTGTTTGACAGTAGCTAAACTAGTGGTGTGCCCTAACAGTGAAGAAGACTGTCATATTGGGCTGTACCAACAGGAACACAGCCAGTTAATTCAGGGAAGAAATTATCCTCCTCTCCTCATCAATCATAAAACTGGATCTGATCAACAGCATGCAGTTTTGGAATTCCTAGTTGATAACCTTGAATGAAGCATGGAAAGGAAGCCACTAAGAGAGGTTTGGGAGACAGGAATATATGCCTTGTAAAATGGGGGTTGAAGGATCTGAGCTTTTCCAGTTTGGAGAAGAGGCTTTGGAGGCACCCTAACAGCACCATTGTTTCCAATAACAATAAGGAGATAAACAAGAGGATGGAGATACAGGTGCTTTGCAGGAGAATTTTAGACAATGGTCATAAATTGGAACAGGGAAGATTTTAGACTGCATATAAGGAAACAATTCTCTCTGAGAGGACAAGCAGGAGCAGAAGAGGTTTCCCAGACATACTGTGGAAGCTCCATCCTTGAAGTTTTATAAGACCTATCTGGACAAAGCCCTGAGCAACCTCGTCTACATTTACTGTTAGTCCTGCTCTGAGCAGAAGGCCAAATTAGAGACCCTCGTGAGCTACCCTTCCTGCCTGTCTGAGTTTGTGATTCTGAAATTTGCATATGATGATTATATATGATCTTATTTGCATGGAACAGGTGTCAGCAAAATCAAAGCATCACCCACGGACTTAAATTGCTGTAATTGTTGTTTGCTGCTCATGAGTGAAAAAGGAAAAATGGTGTTTCTAAATTGTTCCCAAATATTTCTGTATTGCAACAGAGAGTGACCTCTGTTTGAAGCTGTGCGTAAAACTTGTGATTTACTAAATTTTTATGATCTGGGAAGGACACAGATTGCTTCTTTACTTAAGAAAAATCATGGAGGAACTATTTCATTTGTAAGAAGTATGTGGTGCTATGAATAAAATTCTAAATCTCTTGCAAAATGAAAAGGAGCGTATAGGCTAGTATCCGATTAAGATTTGGGTATGGTAAGGTCTGTTGGAACGTGACCTGGTTTTCCATGGTAAAATGCTTTATGGAGTGTTAAAGGCAGATGGGACAACAGGAATCCAATAGGAAAAAGAAAAGCTTTATTTTCAAAGTAAGTTTTTCTAGTTTTGTACTCTGTAATAATAAGTACCAATTTAACAATGGTCAAGAAACAAGCAAGCATTGGTGATGTAGTTGTAGAAGGTTCTGGTGCCTTTATCATGTGCAAGAAGAGAAATTACTGCATTTACTTGTAGCCTTTAGTACTTTCAATGAGGGATTAATGTATAATGTCAGTTTTTTTGCTTAGCAAGATTGATTGTGCAGATGGTTAGATACTATGTAGAGTTGTCAAAGGTAACAGGTATTTGCTGAATAAATTAATTATTTACTGCAGGACGCAATCAACTGTTCATAACTTCTTGGAGGTTCAGTATAAAGCCCTGAAACACACTTTTAACATGAGCACCTCAGCTGTGCCTGTAAATATTACATGGGTGTTTTGGCTTGTGAAACCAAGATGTTAATTTAGATACCGTTAAGGCAGTTGGCAATAAACATTCAATATAAGTGTCTGTGCATCTAAATACCATTTCAGGGACGGTGACTGCATATGCAAATGTTATGGATGGGTTTTATGTAGGAAGGCTTGAAAATGCGGCTTTCTTCCTCATAGCATACTTAGAATGCGGTGCTAAAAATTACGTTATCTGAAAAATCAAGTAACCTTCTGCAGGTGATACAGGCTGAATTGGAAGACTTAGCAAAAATGTTCATCTGAAATATCAATATTCAAATCTCTCTCTTTTTTTTCTTTTTTGTTCTTTTGTTTTTGTAGGTTCGACCTAAACCAGTTGCCCAAAATAACATTCCTATTGCCCCTGCACCTCCTCCAATGCTTGCAGCTCCTCAACTTATTCAGAGGCCTGTGATGTTGACAACGAAGTTCACACCCACCTCTTTACCCAACTCTCAGAACTCCATACATCCAGTTCGTGTAGTTAATGGGCAGACAGCAACCATAGCCAAAACTTTCCCTATGGCACAGCTCACCAGCATCGTGATAGCAGCACCGGGTACCAGGCTTGCTGGGCCTCAGACTGTACAGATCAGCAAACCAAACATTGAAAAACAGGTACAGATGAAGTGTCTGCTAGTGCAAGATACTGGGTTTATTGCTTTACTGGGCAGGTTTAGAGAGGATGACTACCAGGGAGAAATTTTCAGTGGGTACTGGAAATACTCAACTACCCGTGATGGTACAAATTGTGGAATGACTCTTGGGATAGAAGTTATCATTTCCTTTAATATGGGCCATGGCACCTTTTTTTCCTGCTTTGGTGTTTTATGCTCCGCCTACTGCCTTAACACCGGTATTTCATAAGCAGGCTACATTGCAGGGTTGTATCTTGGAGAACAAGTGCAAACTGAAATCCCTGTTCTTATCAATCCCTTTTGTTTTTCAAAGGATGGCAATGAGAAAGGCAAAAATTGTGCAAAATTGTAGGGATATTTAATATGATAAATGTAGCTGTTTCTTCCTTGATCTTGAAGTCATGTGGCTGGGGGCAAAATAGTCTCACTCAGCTTCTGAAGTCTGGTAGTTGGATTGATTGAGGAGAAAGGAGACCCTCAGAAACAGAGAATTCTGCATGTTTAGTTTTAAAGCCTCTCTCCGGAAAAGACTTCTGTAAAAGAAAACATTACTTTAGTCAGTGTGGATTGCAACTAAGAGTCAGTGCCATTCAGTTCAAGTAAAGCAATATTCTGTTTCACTTTCATCTCTTTTGTATATTGTATGTTAATATTTTATACTATATTACACACTATTAACATGTAATTTATGTAGATAATAGTAGTATATATGTCGTTTATAACTCTTTCATAGACTAATGTGCCTTGAAGTTACCTTCCTTCTGCTTTTGAAATCACTTATGGAAATGATGGAAATCATGTGCATGATAGATATGGTTATGGTTAGTTCTGCATATGAAGTCTCAAGAGGAGGTTCTTGCATAACTCAGGGCTGCCCCACAGGTTACTGAGCAGTGTGCCCTTTTTGTGTGATTTGAAGTTGTACTTCTACAATACTCAACTTTTGATGCCTGTTCCTTTTGATGTCCACAATTTTCATTTGCTCTTCGAATAATTACTGGCAATTCAACTACTGAAAAACATAGCAGAAGAATGGTGGTGGTTCAATAACACACTGATTTTTCTCTGTATTTTTTCCATGTCATAAAGGGTAAAAGTTTGTCTCTCTGTAGCTTTACCTCAGTTTATAACCTCACTCAGTTTATAGCCTTAACTATATGCCATGGGCTGAGGGCTGTTATGCAGATTATGACTTGGAAGAAGAAAATGCTTCAGAAACATCTGAAGTTGTAGGACTCAGGGGCAGTTTTTTTATCCATTCATAATTCTATGAGCTGTGAATACTGAGGAGTGAGAAATATAAAATGCATGTGCTATGCAGAATGGTTTCAACATGGAAGTCCTCCATGGGATGAGTTTTCTTGAAGTGTCTCTCAGTTTTTCCCTACCTTACAGTGGTTTCTGTAGTGAAGTTAACTCTTAAGATGACTTAATTCTTGTGACTATGTGGGTTAATGGAATGGCTGTTTCATCCTTTGTTAAATGAAAACACTTTATTTAACATTCCTCGCATGTCAGATTCTTCAATTAAGTCTTTGTTAGTACACTGCCGGCTTTAAACGTTTTTCTCTGTATCTGTGAAAGTATTTGTTTTGCTTTAATAGTCAAAGTGAAAAAAAAGTAGTTCTTATCACTGAATGAGAGAAACACTTGTTTCTTTTCAGACTATTAAACCACATGTGGAAACAGAAGAGAAGCAAACAGAAGGTCGTACAGTTACTCCGCCTGCTGCACCTAAGCCAAAACGAGAAGAAAATCCACAGGTATCAGAACATACCCAGAGCTTTCTTTTAAGAAAAGAAAGGACACTCTGTCCTTCAGAAAATATTTTTCTCCCTCTGTTCCCTCAAGACTCCTTGACTTGTACATTCCATACATTCCTGTTCAACAGCAGTAGTTGATAAGGCTACAGAATAAGAAATCTAAGTACATGTAGTGCATTGCATTTTTCCGTTCTGAAATGCGTTTGGCTTCTGACTTTTTTGTAGTTTAGAAGATCATAATTTCTCTGTGATACTTCCTTCAAACAGGAGGCTTAGATTACAGTGTTGATTTCTATTCCTTTGAGGTTTTAGACTGTGGAGTTATTCTTAATGCTGAAGAAAGTCTTTGTTTTGCTTTATAAAATATTTTTACTCTGGTAAGCAGGATGGAAAAAGTCATGTATATTCACATTCTGCTCAGGTTTTAGTCCAATTTAGTTTGGGGTGAAAGAGTGGCCAAAACGGCTGTTTTCTTAAAGCCTTTCTGCCATGCAGAGCTTTGAAACTGACTGCAGCTAAATGCTGTACTACATTTTTTTCTGTAGATGGATTCAAACTGACTGCTGTGTGAGCACTAACTGTCAGTACAAATTCTGATTTTTACATCTGTTAATTTTCTCCATTAAAATTAGAATCCTTTAAGAAAGCTGTAGCCCTCATCAAATGGCAAACATAAGCCAGAGTTGCTCCTTGTAGTTTACAATAGATGTAGAGTTACCTTAAACTAGCTGTATTTTTGTGGCAGTTGAACTGTGTTGGTATTAAGAGCCAATCATGTAGTTGGTTCAGTGCTGGACTGGAAGTAAAGACACTGCTTTCTTGTTCCCAGTTCTGCCAACTCTGTGATCATGAGCAATTGGCATTTCCCTGTGTCTCAGTCTAGGTTCCCACCTAGAAAATGGGTCTCTTGCCTATTCTTTCTGAAGCAGTTTGACATACATGAGCGAAAAGTGATTCATAGAAGCAAGGTATTATTTAAAACATTTTTGTTGCTTAGTTACACATCAGCAGCCTTTAAAAGGGCCTAAATGACATAACTCATCCTAACAGTTAGACTTTTAATGATCTTTTTTCTCCCCTCTCACAGAAACTTGCCTTCATGGTGTCTTTGGGACTAGTTACTCATGACCACCTGGAAGGTAGGAAAAATGCCTTATGTTGGTTCTTGAGCTCTCTGTTTCATGTTCATTCTGAATTGGAAGTAGGGTTCCAAAATATTTCTATATTAAATGCAATATTTTCACACAAAATAGTACCTTTGGGATGTCTGTTCTCTTGATCTAACTTAGTTTGTTGTGCATTCTTTTCTGTTCCTCTTACTACATTGGAACAAAGTAGTTACTTATATAGTGGAGATGAGTGGTTGGGAAGAAGGTGTATGCTCTGATGGTAAGAAAGAAATCTGTGGCAATACCAATGCTTTCTGGACAACCTCTATATCTGCAAAGATACACCATGGATAATTTTACTGTAACCTACATCTGGATTTTTTATTTATTTCATAATTTCATAGGGCTGTAATTTGTGATGAACAGGTTAATGGATTATAATTGGTTTTATAATTTAAACTTCTAATCCTATACAGTGAAAGACAGCCTCTAATTTCAATGGCTTGCATATTTCTGTACTGTATTTTTAACTATCAACAAGGTTACCAGAGGCTTTTTATTTTAGATCCCAGTTACACTGACTGTGAGTTTGTCTAAGTCGTGGGCAACTTGACATGAAGATGGCAATCATTTCATTAGTTAGTTGAGCACTGTATTTGTATTCCTTGTCAGGTCTTAGTTTTCAAACCTTCCGAAATTAGAAGTATAACTCAGTTGCAAATATTGGGCATGATTGGTGTTCTGTAGAAATCTTTACAGCTCTCCTCACATGCAAACAGAATTCTGAGGACTTCATATAATTTCTGAGATCCATTGTTTTCTAACCTGAGTGCTTTGTTTTACAAGAAATCCAAAGTAAGCGACAAGAGAGGAAAAGAAGAACAACAGCAAATCCAGTGTACAGTGGAGCTGTTTTTGAGCCTGAGGTATTAATTTTTTGTTGGGGGAAGCTGGAATTTTCATTCTGATCTTGTGTGTCTTTCTGCCATGTTGCTACCTCCTAAGATATCTCAGTCCTAACTAGACAGGAAAGCTATCATTTTTAGTTCAAAATGCCATTTTAATGGCATGACCCTCAGAATTTTAAATAATAAATACATTGGGGTGTTCTTCTAATACTTATGTCTTTTTCTGCCTTCTCCTGTGTAAAGCTGATGTTACATGGCAGTGTGTGTTGGTCAACTTGTGTGTCAGCCTGAAGCAGTGCAGATGTCTGAAGCAGTGTAAAAATGCTAATCTCTCTGAAGCTGTGCTTCAGAAAACACAAAACCCAATAATCTCACTTAGGACTACTATGCTGTTGCTCAGCTAGTGCATATAGTTGTTGCCAGAAATGTTGGCCAGCAAAAATTGTTATATTCTTCCCTGCAGCGCAAGAAGAGTACAGTCACATACCTGAACAGCACAATGCATCCTGGGACACGTAAAAGAGGTGAGGTATACTTAGTCCTGTCTCCCTGCTGTATGCATGTTCCTCCATATTGCATTTTTAGTCCCTTCTTGACTTGAAGAGCAAAACAAGAAGGACTTTATGGTACTTCATTTGGTCAGTAAATTTCCATGGTAGACAAAGACCATGACTTCTAGGGATTAGCATAGCATGTTTTTTTAGGCAGCTCAGTGTTTCATTTCAGTTTCACTCATAAAAAAAAGTTCACTGGATAAAAGTGAAATATGAGATGTTTGAACATCATTTAGTGGTGTGAAGCTGCTGTCAAGATCCTCTTGTTAATGACTAGATTGTATTGTTACTGTCAAGAAGGTGGTTATGGAAAAAGTGTCTGTGCCCTGAGTAGGAGAGGAAACTTAGTGTGGCAAAAGACTTGTTCCCCACTGGGACTAGAGATGGGTCCTTCAAAAGAACTTCCCTTGAGCAAGAAAAGCTATTGTGCTTGTACTGAGCACTTTTCTGCAACCAGAGTGCCACTTGTCCTAAAGTGAGAGATGATCTTTCGTATAGATATGCACTATTATTCAGAGGAAATCCTTCTATAGAACAGGTGAGATTTTAGCACTTAGATTATGGTGAAACAGATGAGTCTAAACAGCGTGAGGGAATATAATACCATTTTTTGTGCATGGCATCAGCCCCATCTATATGACAATCTTCACCTGATTTTTGATGATTGTCCGCAGTCCTTGAAGATTCATAATACCTTCTCTACTCCTGAGTTTGCTGTCTAAAAAGTGTAATCCATCAAATTAAAAAAAAACACAGTCCCACCTTGCACTGACCAGTTCCATTATTATTTGGGTTTTTTGGCTGCAAGGTCAAATATTCGTTTGACATGTGCTCTTCCTGATATACCTTTTTAGTTCAGCAGGCAGTGTGGCAAAGCTGACATTTCTGCAGCTATGCCGTTTTAAATAAAAGACATGTCTCTACTGCCATCGTCTAATAAGATTAAATTTGTTTTTAAATGTTATGATGTGGATCTTATAGAGAGATAGTTTTGCATTTATTCTGTGGATAATTGTTTCATCTTCTTGTAATGATTTCTTAGTTTTATTTTAGAACTCACTGTGAACAATTACTGTATCAATGAATATGATTGCATGCTTTTGTACTTGATACTCTCTTATCCTGTTTTTGCAACTGACTATTAAACCTTCTGTTTTTTTCCTCACACTCTGTTGTAAGGTACAGGTACAGGTGAGCCTGTACCTTGCATCAGCACCAAATTGGTAGCACACATTTTCAATTGACGAAAGATTTGGAAGTATACATTTGTTTTGTAATTTAATATAGCAATATATTGAGTGAAAAGCTTTTGCAAGCATGTGCCCTTGAGAGCTTTAGTTTAATTCTAGATGGTGCTGAGCCTGTCAGAAATTTCAGCCATGGATATCACTATCAGAAATCCATTTCCAAGAACATAGTTCTGGAACATATCCAGATCTTAAATACAAAATTTAGCATGTTAATAGGTATAGACTGACAATCTGTAAACATAAGATCTGGGGAATTATTCCTAGATCTTAACTCCTTTATGTTCACATATCCATAAATTACCACGAAGAAGGGAGGCAGAAATTATGGTTACCTACTTGTTTCTTTGCTATCTTACTTTGCATTCATAATTTTATAAAAACTATTTTGAACACACTTTGCAGATCTTCTAGTCTAAAGGAGTGTTTAGGAGTTGTACACAATCAAACATACTTTACTGAGAAAGTCTGAGAAAGAGCAGAGAATTTGGAGGGAGTGCAGTCAGTGGAAGTCCAGTGATAGGTTAAAACTGGTAGTAGTTATGAGTCAGACAACAAGACCTGTTTGTGAGGTAGCCTAATTTTAAAAATGTACCAGCAGGGTAGAAAGTGCTGATCTGTGGATTAGTGGGTTTAAAAAAAGGGGAAGAAAAGTAGGGTGTTGGTGAGTGTTGGCCTCTGATAAAAGACTTAACCTTTGTGTAGATTTATGCTGGCACTAGAAAGATAGGGAGAGGTGTGGGTAACAGTAGAAAGGATTTAATAGTAGTTATTGTAGCTTCTATCTAGCTTTTATGCCAACATGTTTCCCCTAAAAACCGAATAGCGTCATTTCTAGGAGCGGCAAGTGTCCCCATGCTGCTTTTGTGGGAATGATTCTTTGACCCTCTACAGAGCTTATTTCTATTTCCTTCTGAAATACATCTTTTAAATGTTCTTTCCTTGCAAAATTCTACTTAAAGATTTCTTAAAAATGTTTATATCTTTGGTTCTGTCTTTCCACTTGTAACTTTTATATTAACTTCCTCTCTGTGCTACATCATTTCCTTTTTCACGCTAGCCAATGAGGACCACTGGCCAAAGGTATGTAAGATCATTTTTCCTTTCTTTCCTTTTTTTTTTTTTTTTTTTGTTTGTTTGTTTGTTTGTGTTCCCTGTTGTTAATATGTAGGTCGTCCACCTAAATACAACACGGTGTTGGGGTTCGGGGCTTTGATGCCCACGTCCCCTCTGTCCAGTTATCCTGACTCCCCTGAAAATGAAAAGACAGAGACCACATTTACTTTTCCCGCAGCTGTTCAGCCTGTGTCCCTGCCTAGCCCCAGCTCCACAGACGTAAGTAACTCATGGGGAGGGGTTTACTTTTAGAAAATTATGCAGAAACGGACACAAGGAAAATCATTGCAGATTTTGTTTCCTTAGTCTCACTCATAACTTGTCCTGATTCAGTGCATTGAAACAGTCCACCGTTTTTTATACACTCTTCCTTTTTCCTTCTGCACCTATGTTGTAATCCTGTAGAGGTTTTATTTATAACTTCTTCAGTGGATTGAAACATTGGGAAGCACCAGGAATGCTAGATGAGCTCATTTCCTTTGTGCAGCATCTGGGATCTTGTCTGACTGAATTGAATCTGTCATCCATGAAAAAGGGGTGGAGGTCGGGAAGAAGAAAATGAAAAGTATTGTTTACAGACCATAATAACAAAAAGTTGTGTTTCTGTAATGAGAGAAGGAAGGAAACTGCTTCGTCATGCGAAATAGCCAGGAGCATTATTTGGAGCACTGATTTGGCAGAAAGTGTATTGTGCCTGTTCAGTGTGGATAAAAGAGTTCTCAGGAGTTGTAGTGTATTTTGATTAAAGTGCTTGCATTTTAATGACTCATATAAAGCATAGTTTAAAAATCAAAAGGTGCTTGCTTATATCTTCATGCCAGTGCTGCAAACTCCTTCTGTAATCCATTTTTTAAAAAAGACATTGTCACTTATAGTTGAGGCCCAACCATTTGAAGCAGGCTTTAAGGAGGAGTTGGGTTATTTTATTTTCATCCGTATAGTTGCGCCGCTGTAAATACATACACTGAGAGGCCAACTCTACTGACCATATAGAATGGGAAATAGAAGCCAATTCCTTGCCTTTGCACTGTATTTGTTCTGCAGAAGTAACAGGAGTAGAAATAGTACAAGTATGTCTGAGGCATCAAAATAGATAGATGCCATTCTGATACCCAGGGAATATGTATGTGAAATTAGAAGGTTCTCTTTTATGTAGTAATATTGAGAGCAAGATAGCACTTGACCGTAAAAAGCCTTTCCTGGCAGTCAAATGAATGGGACTGTGAAGCAGCCCCTCTGGGATAAGGTGGGACAGTTCAATCTCGGGGGACTTTTAAAAATAGGCAGTAAAGATAACTTGCAAATATGCTGAAGGGCACGTATTTTACATTGGCCCCAAGAGAAGGACTGGATAAGGTGGTGGTGGTTTTTCCATCTATGACGTATATGTACTGCCAAGTCTTCTCCCACTGTGTAAGAGCTCTCAAAACAGTAGGATGAGTTGTTGCCCTGTTTTCTGCAGTGCCTGGTGGCTGCAAGCTGAATCAAGAATAATGAATTTCTGTAGCAGATTACACATCAGATGATAAACATTCTGTCTTACCCAAACATATCATAATACAGCACAGTAACTCTCTTTCGCCTTTAAAATCGTATATAAATCCTCTTTAAAGTTTTCAGACAAGGTTTTTAGTTTATACATATGCAACAGAACTGACATTTTTAAAGGGTTTAGTTTTTTCAAAGAATTTTATACCAAAGTCCCATTCAATACATATTCACTATCAGTTGGGCTAATTCGGTAGACATCTCAGAAGTAATTGGTATTGAATTCTGCTTAAAGTAAGATACATATAAAAGTAGAAAATAATTTCAAAGTGCACATAAAAATATTTTTTTACTTAAAAATAAACTATGAAACAAAATGTGAATCTTCGGAGACAGCAAAATATCAGAAAGGAGATAAATATATGTTCTTTTGTCATTACATCTTATAATTCTTACTTGCTATTCATAAAAAGAGGAATGGTTTCGAATTGCCATCATGCGCTGGAAGGTAGTCTTCTATTAATATATTATCACAAAATTGCTGTATAAGCTTGTGAAGTCATATCACTTTTTTGTGATTCCGTTTCCTCTACTTACATATTTGCCATGCTGTGTGCTTCTCCCATCTGAGTTTTGAGAATTTAGCAATACTTGTAAAAATCTTTAGCATCTTGGGCTGGAAAAGTACTATGTGTTTAAACACCCACAGTATGAGTCATGCTGGAGGTAAAAACAAAGAGGAAAATTAGTTCTCTGGCATTTAATCACCTGGAAATCTACTTAATGTAGAATACAATATCCACTGAAATTCTCATGCTACAGTTTATGACTGGTGCTACCACTGAGAACTGTGCTGCCTGTCACCAGCGGTCCTTTCTCATCCCTTAAATGCCTCCTATGTTGTTTCAGCACAGATATATCTGAGGCCTCATAGTGATCTGCATAAGGGAACTGGCATAGCTAAAAATTGTTAGTCTCAGCCAAGATCATGCCCTAATCCAGTTAATTTTGGATACACATATTCTTGTGCCAGTTTCATATAGGGTGAAATGCGTGTTTGGGCATATAGAGAAGGCAGGATCACTACTTTTGGCCATGACTCCAGACCATGTCATGTTGAAGAGGGTCTACACTATTAGCAGATGATGTGACTGTAGAAGGTCTCTATTCTAGAAAGGACAGAACATGTCTGTAGTTACAGCCTCCAAGTTTTGGAGACTTAAAAATGAAAATACAACAAGTGCAATCCTAAAGAAAAGACGATTGCAGAAGTTCTTAGTTAAAACAATTGAGCAGTTCATCAGACATATATAGAAGAAAACTGCAGTTTTGCCTATCTTTAAAATATTTTTGCATTAATTTGCTGAGAATGTCTAATTCCTACAGGCTTTAGAACGGAAATTTGTTTTAGCACTTGAGTAATCTTTGTGTTTAGCCAGCCTGTGAAAATTGCAAATAAGGCCAAGCACTTCGCATCAGGCATGATGGCCCAGAATGGCCTTCTTGAATTTCTCCTGAAATAGCGTTATCTGAATGACAGGGAGAAATTGTGAAGGGAGGATGAAGCGGAAACTAGAGATGGGATTGGTGATAAGGATGGAGGGGTAGAAGGTAGGAATAGAACCTGGGAAAAGAAAGTAATGCAGGAGGCAGGATTGAGCAAAACCTCTTTCCCCCCCCCCCTCTCTCCCGCTTTTTTTTTTCTTTCCCCTTTTCCTGTTTGGCAATTGTTTGTGAACAAGTTGATCATGTGTAGTTCTCCCTTGTGCAGTAGTGGTATATTCACCTGGAAGACAGCAATTGCCTTTGAAGGTCAATTACTCAGCAGAAAGAATTGTACAACAATCCCTCTTCTGGTGATGGTTCAAATCTGTGGTTACAAAATGCCTTTTTACTAGTAAACTCTTCTATGAAAGTATTTCAATTGAGAGGAGCATTACAGAACATTCAGATTGCAAAGGCAAGCCCATAAAAGTTAGGAATGGCCAAAATGATTATTGCTTCTGATAATTTAATTCACTTACATCATACACTATGATCATCTTTATTTATATAGTCATGAACAATTCCTGTAGCAGAATATTTTGCTTTCCTGCATTGTTCCAGTGAAATGTACATACAAGTACAGTGTTCTGGCTTAAAGGTAAACTGGCCGGAGAAATGAACCCAGCTCAAGAGAGAATGCAAGTCAGAGTTACAATTTACTTAAAGAGATTACAATAAATACAATGATACTGAGAAAAGTTGGTTTTAACCCACAAAAAACAGATGCATAACTCAGCACCCTGGGGCACGAACAGAACAGTATTCATTAGCTCCTGTGCTGAGCACCACTTGGTCCCCCTGAGTGCAAAGTGAAAGGAAAACCTGCTGGTGAGGATGATGGTTGCAGTCTGGTCAAGAGTGGCAGTCACAGTCCTGTTGAGGTTCTGGTCCTCCTCTGGGTCCAACAAGTCCCCGAACTTGAAGATTATATTTGCTCAGTTTCAGATGGGAATGCCCAGAACCTCTCCCAGGGTGAGGGGTTTCACAGTGGGTGATTTAACTCTGTGAGTCATGGAATATTTTTGGAATCTCTGATGATCTAGGTTGTTGCAACTGCCTATTGTGCCAGCCCCTAATGGCCCATTAGCAGACATGACTCCTCAGACTGGGTGTGGTGGTGTTAATGCCTCCCCAGGGGGGAGTTATCACAGCTGAGTCACTGGTGTGAAGACAGAAACATTCACGTGCCTCGAAGGGTTCTTTATCACCCAGCCTGAGGGGTCAGGTGTGTCCTGGGGAGCTGCTGCAAATAATTCATTATTAACAGTTCATGAGAAGTGACATAGAGGGTGTAGAACCCACAGTTTTGGTTACACCCACACAGTGATAAACTGGTCCTGGCTGCTGTAACTGGAATGTACAGATATTACATATTCAAACACACAAGCTACATTTGATACTGTATAGCTCAGTTTTGTGGCCTAAAGCCAGGCCCTGCTGCTCTAGACACTTTATAAAAATAAACTGTTAGCTGTCCAGAAGGCTTTAATTATTTTCCTCGTCCCTTGGTGAAGAAGTAAACAAAAAGTGATGTTGAATCACCTTTTTTGGTGTCTGTTCTGAAATTATTCTTTAGTAACTTCAGCCTGCCTCAGTGAGCTCTGATTTAGCCTAAGTTGGCTTATTACAGCCTGCGCAGAGCTGGTTCAGAAGCTGAGGTTAGTGGGGTGCATGTCACAACATCACACCCATGCATATATTTAGTAACTGCCCATAAGACATAACAGGTTTGGTTTTCAGCACACCAATAATTTTGCACCTGAGCCAGTTACCAAGACCCATTGTGTAATCTGTGGCAACCAAAGCATCTTAAGATATGTAATTCTCTAGAATATAATTTTTTTTTCCTCAAATGAGAGAATTTTCCTCTTAAATTTTTCCTTAGATTGCAGGGGATTTTATTTTAGCTTGTATGAAATCTCCTGCCTGCCTTCCTTTCCTTGTACTCAGAGAGTGCGTGATGGAGTGAAAGAAGTTCTTCCCAGCCTGGTTACACTACCACTTCACAAGAACCATGAAATGTCACTTATTTAGTTATTCATTTAATGCTGAGGAACTCTTTGGTGTTAAAGGATGAAGTATTATCTTAACTCAGCTCTCAAGGATTCCTGGATCCAAAACATGGCATTGAAAAATCACTAAAGATTCATCCTTTTCTTTGGGAATTAAGAGAATAATAGCATTCCCTTTGAAGGGGCCTGATCAGTAAGAGAGCTGGGAAGTAGAAAACTGAGCAGGTTGCTTGTGTGTCATTCTTCTAACATGTATTATTTTATCTATAGTGAACATTAGTGTAGGGGGTTTTCTTTAGGTTTGTGTTTTTTTTGGTCTGGTAGCTTGATGTGTAAGTGCATGGCCAAATCTGCTGTCCCTCCAAATTTACGGAACTTATTTGCACACATGAAAAGACAATATGTGTCAAAATGAAACCTTGCACACATTGGTACTCCATATAAGGGAAGCATATACTCACACTCAGCACATACATCTTAAGATCGCAGAGCTTGCAGATCTGGTGTGGGTTTCAGCACATGAGAAATTTTGTGAAACTTCATTTTAAGTCAGTGAGACGTCTGTGTTTCAGACTCCAGATAGGGCCTTGAATAGTGGAGTTTCCAGGGCAGCCCTCAGGTGGTGAGAGGATAGGGCTGGGGTGCCCCTTGCATATGAATGCTGAGCCACCTTTCTTTCATGCCTCTTTGTTCAAATATCCCAAAAGCAAAGAAAAGCAAACAGAAACTCCACCACCACCGCTCCTAGCATGAGATGAGAGTAACAGGAGAGAGAAAGAAGAAAAAGTGACAAAAATCAGACCTACCTTTTTGGAATGTTAATGCCTGTAGGAAAAAATTCTTTCTGATGATGAAGCAACAGTAACTAAACCTAGGTTTTTTTAAAAAAGACATGATGGCCAGTCATGTTTTCAATTATTTCTTTTAAAAAAACCTTAGTTAGAAAATCTCTATACTTTTTCATCCTGACTCTCAGCCTGTGTTAGTGATGAAACAAATGACTCTCTATGGAGAATGAGAAAGTTTTGATTCACAGCTTTTTTGGTGCAACTTGAGGTAGCCTAAGTGAAGTAAAAAGAATTGTCGCAGAACATAATTCATTCTATTCTTTTTCATTTACAAGCACAACACCTTTTCCTTACAGTTTAATTTTTAAAGGTGACCTAAATATTTGGCAGTGCTCTTTTAAGTCACTCAGTTGGGGTTTCTTACATACCATTACTGGCAAGAGACAGCCTCATCAGCATTCCTGGAGTGGAGTTGGGCTTACATCCAGAAATGAGG
The DNA here is from genome assembly GCA_013396735.1 of Grallaria varia. Classification (NCBI taxonomy): domain Eukaryota; kingdom Metazoa; phylum Chordata; class Aves; order Passeriformes; family Formicariidae; genus Grallaria; species Grallaria varia. The sequence continues at coordinate 98,369 of VWZG01010828.1, forward strand.
AGGGTTAAGAAAGTGGGTAGCTCATCACTTCAGGCAAATAAAAAGAGCAGGATAAAATGGGAATTTTAAAGAATAAAGGCTGTGGGGCAGCAGTTGTTAAGAGAAGCTATGATAATAAGTGTTTGCCATACCATTTTGCTTTTGGAGGATGGAGCGAGTGTTTGGGAGGACTGATGTCAGTGTTTCTGACATGCTGCCTGGTTTTCCCGTTTCACAGTCAAAAAAGGGCTTGACTTTCTGGAATCCCCTTAGAATTAGTTTTTGCTGTGAACTTTGAATTCAGCTAGGATGTAGATGTCAAAGGCCAAAGTTCACTTTTTGTCTTCTCTCTCTTGCTCTCTTTCTTTCACCCCCACCCTTTCCCCTCAATATTGTAGGGTGATATCCATGAGGATTTTTGCAGTGTTTGCAGAAAAAGCGGGCAGTTGCTGATGTGTGACACATGTTCACGTGTTTATCACCTGGACTGTCTGGACCCGCCTCTGAAAACCATTCCCAAGGGCATGTGGATCTGTCCCAAATGTCAAGACCAGGTATTGTTTGACAGACTGGGGGAGTTATATACAATGCACTATGAATACTTTTTTGTGTTAAAGAAAATAATGAGATTGATTGGGTTATTTAGACCAAACCAGCCTGACACTGAACAAATCTATTTGGTCTGTAATAAGGCTTGGGTGAATTTCATTGAATTACCTCTGTTGGAGTGCATGCAAATACAAAACTGTTAGGTCTTGGGGTTCTTTATTTGTTACCCTTGTGTTTTTGCTCTTTTTCTGGACCAAAGCATGCAGACTTTTGGGAAATGTTATCTTCAGCTGATAGTTTTATCTTTCTACCTATAGAAATTTTACTGTTCATCTTAAGCTCATTGTTTCTTCAGAAGGTAGTAGTATATTCTTCTGGAGAAATAAATAAAACATTTGCACAAGCCTACTTCAATAGATAGAGCAAATATAAGCCCCTGTTTGCTCATATAAATCAAACATTAGAGAGGTTGTCTTCAGTGATCTAATAATATCATCCAGCATCAGTATAATGAGGATAGGTGGAGAGTTTGGTGGTTCTTCCTTGATGATCCCTCTCTGAAAATACACAATTGAAGCGAACAGATTGTATTTTAATATGTTGTTTAGAATTGCATTGAGATTACAAGACAAAGAAGTAAACTATTGTATTCCTAACCCTTCCATGGAACTCCAGAAGTTGCAAAGGATTGCAATGGGCAGGCAGAAGCTGTTAGCGTTCTGTCTAAAGCAGCATAATGCTTGGCCACCAACATGACCCTTGGTTAGCCAGGTGGTAATGTGAGGAAACAGCCTGATGTACGATGTGCTGCTCAGAAGAATGAACATGCAAAAGTCAAGTGCCTTAGTCAGTAATTGCAGAAAGGAGGGAATGTTACCACTTCCCTGTTTCTGTTCTCACCTACTTTCACCTTACGCTCTCCCCTTCATATTTCTGTGATAGTTCCCGCAAAATTAGGGGGGAAGTCTGAGTAATGTCACTGTAAACTGACCAAGTCCTCTGTCTTCTGAGACACCACTCTCATCAGTTACTAAAAATACATCTTTCCTCTCAAAATAAAATTCGTTACGAAGCAAAATGTAGGAAGGATCTGAAAAACATAAATGGTGCTTACCCTTATAAAGAGAATTTGACAGCTCTATTAAGATGATCCTGATAAGAAGGGGAGGTAGGGCAATTTCATGTTTCACTAGGCAGTAAGTGTGATGTTTGAATGTATGATGTGGAGACTGTTCTGGGGCATGAAAACTTTTCTCCCAGAACAACTGAGATCAGCAGTTTGTCTGAACCATGTCTCCTGGCAAGTTTGAGTTCAGGTATTTTATCCTTTCATTTCTCTTTTAAGTTGTTCAGTTTCATTAGTAGATTTTATTTGTGGCTATGGAGGGAATTTTAGAAAATGCTGACATTTGTAAGAAACAGGCCTGTTTTGCAGGAGCCACAATACAATTGTGAATAATTCCCTCTGTTAAATCTCAGAATAGGTCTGTGAGGCTTCATGTTAACAGGACTGAAGCTAATGATAGCCATGAAAGAAAATCCTCAGTCTTCCTGTCTGTCATTTTTATTTTCTCAGAGGTAGATTTTTTTACCCACTGTATCTCTATGAACAATTTTCTTTCAGATGCTAAAGAAGGAAGAAGCAATCCCATGGCCGGGAACTTTAGCAATTGTTCATTCATATATTGCATATAAAGCAGGTAGGAAAATGGTTAACAAGCCTTTTGTTTAAGTTTTAACATTGGAAGGTGTTATTTTGGGAATGGCATAGAACGGTCCCTCCTTTACAAAAGGAAATTAAAGGGGAAGAATCACTAGTGAAGAGAAAATAGCAGTCTAAATATTTGTTGAGCTTTCTGTGATGCCTCTGTATGTATGTAAAGTTTTGGGGGTGATTCAGTGTAAAAGCTGTTGAATTGATTTTAAACCAAATTACCCTATTTATGTGAAGCAGTTTAGACTCTCTATCCACTATTCTAACAGAATCATTTTAAATATCCTGTTTAATACTCTGTTTTGTAGCAAAAGAAGAGGAAAAACAGAAATTACTTAAATGGAGTTCAGATTTAAAACAGGAAAGAGAACAACTAGAGCAGAAGGTCAAACAGCTCAGCAATTCTATAACAGTGAGTATTGTCCTCCCAAATAACTCTTCATCTGTGTTCCCGTGCCAAAATGCAGAGAGAAAACTATAATGGTGACTCGATGTACTAGACCTGTCTTCCACTGGATTTACTGAGAACTAAGAGGGTGTTTTCCTTTGCTTTTTAGGACTTTGGGGAACAGGTATGAAATAAAGGCAACATACACTTACACTGAATCTCTTACACATGATCCATGCTGACCATGTAGGTAGACATACAGTGACCTATAGTATCAGCAGGTGACAAAAATGACCCAAGGCATTATTGTCTGTGGGCAGTAGATTTAAGTCAAATTCTCCAGTGGCTCATTTAAACAGTGGTTGAGCCTCTCTGTGTCATGAGAGTCACAGTCGTCTTGAACTTTCCAGACTCCCTGATGCAAAAGCAACTGTTCGCTCACGGCTGACTCTCAGGCTCTTGGCATGTTATCTTGGCAGTCAGCAGCTGGACACTGTGCAGGGCTCTGCATAATATTAATTAGACAGTGTTATACTTCAAACCAGAAGCTTTAGTTTCCACCTTAGTTTATCACAGTAATTGGAACACACATAATAATTTCTTCTCTCTTCTCACTTTAATATGCAAATGAGTCTCTTGAGTTGCCATTGTAAAGTTTGATCCCCTCACTTAGTGCAGCCCTGGTCAGTATCACAGAATGAAATATACTGAAATCTCCTATGTGACAGCATCTGGATACATAAATACAGATTTTTCTTTTTACATACCGATGCACTTTCCAGGCTGTCTGTCTTTGCCTATTAAAACAAAAATGTCCCATGTTTTCAGGCCCCTCAGTGGTGACAATACAAATAAAATGATTGTGAGCAAAGGAGTGGTGAGAGGTGGCAGATGTAAGCCCTTAACATGAGGGATTTGCAGTGGATAGGCAGAATGTTTATACTTACATTGGGCCTGTCCAAAACAGACACAATAGGTCTAGATTTTATGGTGTTATTATGATGCCACAAGCTGCGTGTGAAAATAGTAAAGCTAAAACCAACAGTGTCTAGATATCAGAATGGATAAAAGACTTAAAAAATGTAGGAAGGTTGCCATCTTTGTGTGAAAACCTGAATGCAACAGACATAGCTGCCGTTTCCTCACTTTTGAGAGTTTCAGATATATATATAAGCAGTTTTTCACTCTTGAAGCATCATTTGTGGGCTTTAAAAAAAATTATCTTACCTCGACTCTTAACTGATGAGCTAGCTATGTTACTACCACTTACAAGAGAAAGAAGTGGCCACAAAATAAGATTTTCAAGTGAAGAGGAGTTTGTTTTCAAGTGCCCCTTTATTTATTGAGAGAAGGAAGTGATGTTCCTGCTAAAATGTATATGAAAGCAAAGGCTGCATCCCACTAATGGTGTGCACACACACTGTCAGCAGTCAGCTGCAGTAGGATGCCTGAGCTTGCAGATCTGAGCTAAGGAAATTTCAGTAATGCGATACTAATAGAAAAAACAGTAAGAACATAGACTTGGAAGTTTTTCTTGAAAAGGAGAACAAAAGGATAGAGCTGTCCGTGTTTATTTGCAGAACATTTTGGAATAAAAGGGAGCCATTCCAGGTGACAGCTATGTCCTGGCGATTTAATTCCTCCGCCTGCAAATACAAATTCTCCTGTGAAAACGGCCCAGAGACTCTTTTTCTTCTAGGCTGGAAAAGTGCAGTCTTTTCTGGGTTTTTGTCTTTAGATCTGTGAACATCATATTCCTTCTCTTACCTTCTTTCATTGATAAGCTTGAACTTATTACTGCTTTTCTCTTTTGCTACAGAAATGCATGGAAATGAAGAATACCATCCTTGCAAAACAGAAGGAGATGCACAGCTCCTTGGAGAAGGTAAAACAGCTGATCCGCCTCATTCAAGGCATCGACCTTTCAAAACCCATAAACTCTGAGGTCAATTCAGTAGCCATCTCCAACGGCATGGACTCCACTAACAATACTAATGCTGCCACCTCCACCTTAGCCCCCTCCCCTTCCCAGAGCTGCATGGTGAACTGTAACAAGGGTGATGAGACTAAATAACACAGTGAAGTTAAGAAGGAGTCAAGGGAGGTGGCGGCGAGGAGAAAGAGCAAAATAAAGAAACTCTAGAAAAGCAAAACTGGATTTCTTCTGGAAAGTACAGAATTCTTTAGTTCTTTGGTTCCAGAGAGAGCGTGAAGATGCTTGTGCCAGGCGGCACCGGAGTTTGCCAATTGATCCTTCTTATTCTGTGTGTACATGCGAAGTTTGGATCATGTTACATGAATAGTGCCAGCTGGGGGTTCTTTGCCAGCACCATGCCAAGTGAAATAATATATTTACTCTCTCTATATTTTACACCAGTGTGTGCCTGCAGCAGCCTCCACAGCCACTATAGGTTTGTTTTATTTTTGTTTGGGGTGAGGAGCAGGGATAAGGGAGGAGAGCAGGTTTCAAGTTCCTATTTGCAGAACAGTTTGTTTAGCTAGGGGAAAACAAAAACAAGTCCAAAGAGCCTATGGGCTTTTCCTGTTTCTAGACTCTCAGTACTATTAAACCAAAAAAAAAACCAGAAATATAAATTATCAAGTCCCAGTGCCCAGAAGGGACAAGTCTATCAAATAAGCAGTATTTACTGTTGTTTAGACAGGAGATTTACTAAAGGAAAGGAGATGGACTTTTCACTGAGTAACCAGCACATAGAATCATATAATCATAGTATATGCTGAGTTGGAAGGGACCCATCAGGATCATCGAGTCCAACTCCTGCCTCTGTGCAGGACACCCCAAGAATCACACCATGTGCCTGAGAGCGTTGTCCAAACGCTTCTTGAACTCAGCCAGGCTTGGTGCTGTGACCACTTCCCTGGGGAGCCTGTTCCAGTGTTCAACCATACTCTGGGTGAAAAACTTTTTCCTGCTATCTAATCTGAACCTCCCCTGACTCAGCTTCATGCCATTTCTTTGAGTCCTGTCACTGGTCACAAGCGTGAAAAGATCAGTACCTGCCTCTCCGCTTCCCCTGACATATATAGGCTGAGGATCTACTGTCCCAACAGCTTGGGGTTAATCCTGTTTCTTCACATTAAACAACAGACTTGCTTTGCAGAATTGGTTTGGGTCCTCACACTCGTCCAGAAAGTCTATGTTGGGAATGGGAAAATGAGGGCCAGAATTCAGGGTCAGCTTGGAGCATTGGATGGAGGTGTCTCAAGAGAAAATGTGCATCAATTACTTGAAAATGAGATTCCAGCCCTTTTCTGTATTTATAAACAACAAAGGTATCCTGAACAAAGTAGCACATAACCCAGATGTGTGAACTCAACAGAGAAATGTCCTTTTCTTTCACTTCCTTTCTCTTCTTTTGGTAACAAGAACTAAATAAGGAATAGAAAAGCTGTTTTTCAGGCTGACAGTCTAATTAAAGAGGTAGATGGGACCTTGCATGGTATAGATTAGAAGTAATAGTGTCAGTGAGATACAGTGAGTCTTTGTGAGTCCTTGTGTCATCGTTTTGGGCACTGTTTTTTTATGCAAGGGCAAAATCTTTGTATCTGGGGGAAAAAAACCAACTTTTTTAAATTAAAAAGGAAAATAAAAGATATTGAGGTCTTCCTAGTGTTACTTAAAATAAGATCAAGGTAAGAAACATTGTAAAAAAATTACAAAAGTGCTATTTGTTTCCTAAACAAGTGATTTCTATTAAAAAGGTGTCAGAACTGGAGAAAATGCTGTGTACTTAGAATTTTTTAACACAGACTTTGCTTATTTATGATGACATTCTGCTGTAATTGTGTTTTAAAATCCAATGGGACAGTTTCCATAGATTATACCATATATCTACTGGATAAACTCTAAAGAGAATCAAATCCTACAGTGCTGGATCTCACCCCACATGGAGGATCTGCCAGGCTTGACTCTGCTGTTAACATCTTTTCCCCATTCTTTCATGTGTTTGTAACCCAGATAAAAGCAGTTGGCAGCATGCTTGTTTAAGGCTTTTATATTTTTGTGATACAGACTGATTCAAGCTTGAGAGTGAAAGACAGTGAGCTGGTTGGACTGAAATCGCCTTCCATTATCTCCTCTTGTTCAAGAAGTTCATCTCTTATGTATAATCTTTTCACCCTAAACAGCAAAGCTTGCCTTGTGCTTCTGGACTGTGGGGTCTGTCTCAGTTTAGGGTGCTAATTTTGGGTTGTATCCCAGAGCTGTCTAGTTTCACTACTGCATATAAACAAACATTTGGGCAAAGCCCTCTTCCACTGGAAGTACTGGGAAAGCTCCCTTTACTTTCAGCCGGAGCAGAGTTGAGCCACTACACACAGAGTGGGAGGCAGTGTCCATGGTGTGGTGGCCTTGAGAGCACGCGTTGGGTGGCAAGGTAGATCTGCTCAGCTGTTTCTAGTGGAAGGTTGAAAAGCTTTGGATTTCAAGGATGCATTCCTGAGTCAAGAAGTGAATACTCCAGACACTACATAGCCTGAAACAGTTTCTTTGCTGCCACAGCCAAGTGGGCTTTTGTGGGGTTTTTAGAGCTGTTTTCTTCCCTCTCCTTTACATTGCCCCTCTGCCCTTTAAGGACTTTTATTCCTTCTGTAGGAGTGTGCACTATTTTCAGCACTGAGCTTAGAACTGATATCCTGAGTTCTCACATTGTCTGCAGTTGGAAAAGTGACTCTGTGGTGCACTTCTCAGCTGTGATAACCTCGACTCTGTCTTTTGATATTTGAGTTCTGTTCTGGAACTAGCAGAGCTAGAAGGATAAGTTGGCACAAGTGGCAGGGAGACTGCTGGGCATATGACATCAAAACTGATCACACTAAAAATGCCCTCACATCAGTCCAGTTCCCAGGGACTGTCATTACCACAGGGTAGCACCGGGCCAGCAACCCACAGCATTTAAACAAAGGACTGTCAATTTCAAGGTTTGAATCAAAAACACAAACTGAACTTGAGCCTTCTTTCTATAAAATATGAGCCATCAGTTAATGGCCAGATATTCAGGAGGAACTGCCTTTTTGAAGAGGTTGCTCTTTAGTTGGCCGCTTGGATAATTCTTAACATCATCTTCTGAAGCATCGAGTACATTCCTGGTAAGAGACAGTCTCAGGGATAGGTGTGCTGAGTCTTTGTGGTTCTCATGTTATTTGTAATGTTACCTGCTGAGCTCTCTTGAAAACACTGCATTTGGAGGTAGCAGGCTATGCCTGGAGACTTGGTAGTCCTTCTGTTTTCTTTGCTGATTCAGGAGGGGAGAGAAGTGAAATTCACTAGTAGCCTTAAATTTGAGCACAGTTAACCAGACAGGAGATGTTAAAAAAGCTATTACTGCTTTTCTGAGGCATCTGCTTGTCTCCAGAATCCAAGTAGACAAGTAAAGACTTTTATGTCCCTTTCGTTACAACATTTGTGTTCCACAGTGTAAAAGGATGCCTTTAGTTAATTTTTACCTGGCAGAAAAATTATCTTAACTTAGACTTTTTGATGCTGCTTAGGTAGTTCTGTCTCTCTCTCTCTGATCCTGTTCAGATGCTTTTTCTCCTGGCCCTGCAACAATATCAGTCAACATGCAAGGGGCATTCCCAGGGCTCCAGTGGCACTGGCAATGATGCCGTTATATAGACACAGTAAATTGGGGTTATCTCTGCCCAATTACCAGTAATAGGATGGAAGGGGAATTGGCATTTGCTAAATGCAGAGGAAAACAGGGCTTTTTTTCCTAGCTGCTCTTTGGCTCCAGTCAAGGGAGAAATATAAGTTCTTTGACAGCTTAAAGCTCAAGCTTTTCTTCTGGGTTTGTATTGGTCTGGGTTTTTTTCTCATGTAATATTCGAGATAGGATGAGTTTGCACGAAAACTTCTGCTCTTTGGGAAGCTGTCATAACAACTGTGGTTTTGTATTTGAAAGCCACCACCAAGATACTAAGTAATTCTTGTGTCATTGCTTGTCATTGGTGGGAAACAAGTGGCATTTAAATCTGTTATAAGGGAAGTGATGAGACCACAAAGGAAGCTCATATCAGAGATAGTCCTGGCTCTCAGCCCAGTGCTAAGGGCTTTAAGAAGTCACCCTGCTCCTCTGCTCAGAAACAGAGCAAGTGTTGCAGAAGTTTTTTCTCTTCTCCTTACAATCTGTTCTGTAAACAGATGGAAAGGTGCATAGTGGTCAGAGTGGGAAAGTGAGCATGTGACCTGGCTAGAAGAATTAGTACTGTCATTATTGTTCTCATTATCTTTGTTTAGAGCCAGCAGTGCTGTACAACAAAATGCGGTAAAAGCAATACTTTTAGGGATGATTGGCAGGTAAGGTGAATAGCATGGCTGATACTGTGTTGGTAGGATGAATTAATGTTTTGCTTTAGCGAAACAGGGCTTTGTTCTATGTTGCAAGCAAGTTTCTGTCAATGGGCATATGAATTAAAAGCTGCTAACCTAGAAATGAAAGAGGTGATAATTTTATGGGCAGATCTGTTGGTTTTATTGTTGGCAGAAATATTGTATTTTATCTTTCCTGGCTGACCAGGCTTAAGAAAGCAAATCTGTATTCCATCTGTCTAGAAATGTGAACACCAATTCTGGCCTCTTTGGCTTCAAATCATCTTCTTCCATGTACTGTTGCAGAGACAGCCCTGAAAAGCAGCATGGTCAGCATTCAGGAGAACCCAGAGTGAAATCTCTTCCTTAGCCCTACCAAGCTGTGGCAGCCCACAGTACAGGGAGTAAACTCTGGAATTTCCTTCCTGTGTGAATATAACAGAAAATATTTGTGAATTTGCAGTACATATTTCTCTCTCTTTCTTTCTCCAGCTGAGTTGCACACTGCCCCCTTTGCTTCTGAAGCACTAATGATGAATATGTTTTTTAATGAAATGTGGTTTTAAAATAACATATTTTAAAATATCATAGTAAGGGTCTCTCTCAATGACCTGCTCAGATAACCACTGAAATACTGATACTACACCTCCTTGTGGACCACTCATTACCCTTTGGGCAGTTTGTTGTGTCTTTTTAGAACTGTTTGACCCTTCTTCACCTCCATTTGTCCTCCCTTGGAATTCTGAAGATCTAGAGCAACTTCAACTTTGCTGGGTTACTGCAAAGAGTTTTCTGACAAGTATGTAGGAGTCAGGAACCTGGAGAAAAAGGAAGATGTTTTGTCATGCAGCTGATCCATTTGGCGCTTAGGCTTGCCTGGGCAACGAACTACCTCACAAAGGCCATTCTCACGCACTCTGTAGATTCTGTAGTTTCTGGGAAAAGGTCTCCAAAGAGCCCTCCAACAGCCAGCTAGGTCCTGGTCTCTGAGGGCATGCGAGTGAACCTCGCAGTGACATGCTGTTGGATCCTTGTTTTCAGTGGTCAGACCTGGACTAGGGAATGACCCAAAAATCAGATGGGATCAGGAAAACATGAGAGCTGCAGACATCTTGTCTCCAGATTATTGCCATCTTACTCAGACACTTCTTTAAGCCTCAGTGCTGTTTGTAACTCCTACAGAATGGAATGTAATACTTGAAAAATATGACTCTCTATCCTTTAGCTTCAATTTTCCCCCCTATTCTCTTATCTGGGGTAAGAACTTTCTGCATCATTGTGTCTTTTATAGGCTGAGCACATAGTTGATCAACTTGCCAATAAAGAAAATTATTTATACCATGCACTGGTAAGCTTAGTAATTATAGACCCATGAAAAGAAAAAACCACCTCTCCCAGAGGTGAATTCAAAATGTGGGATTGTTTCAGAAAACCAAGACCTTACCTGTGTGATAATCTGTCTGTATCCCTGTCAGGATTACTAAAATGAGTAGTGAACAGAAAAGAGGCTTGCCAAGAGCATCAGTGCAGTTAAAATCGCTGTGCTGTGCAAGTGCCTGGAGTGTGTCTCATGAGAACAGCCAGGCCTGGGCTGCCCATCTCCCCAGGCCAGAGGTGGGTGTTGCAAGGGACAAATGAAGGGACAGAAGCCTCTTGAGAAGGGGTACATGGCTGGAGACAGGAAAGGAAAAGAGAAAGGAGGAGGAACAAAGGAAACAAAGATTACATAGGGTAAAGCAGAGCAGAAAGAAAAAAATATGGAGAGAGAGAGAAGGAGGGAAAGTAAAGGTAGGAAAAATCCAGGAATGAAATAGGGCTCCAGTGTGAGGAGATGGGTATTCCTGCAGTTACAAGGTTTGAAAGTTCAGTAGTAGTAGTAGTAGTTCAGAGTAGAACCAAAACACTCTTTACCCTACCTCGATTTCTGACATGGGTTGATCTGTATTCCAAAAGGAGCAAGTGTGGTGGGACAAGAGCTTCTTGGCTGCAAATGGGAAAGGAAGTAGGCACTAAGTCATCCTTAGCTCTGCGTCTGCTGCTGAGTGATCCCATTCTGACGAGAGCCTTATTTGACTTCTAAGCTGCAGTGTGGGGATAAGGCAGATCAAGCAGACCCCTGGGGGCAGCCAGAGTCTGCCCTAATATGGACTGTATTAATTAAACATTTTCCTGGCTGGAAATATTCCCAAGACTAGCTAAAGGTTCAGCTGCTAGTGTGGTAGCATCTTCCTAGTTCAAGTGTTACAACCAGGCTAGCTAAAACAAGCATCAGCTGCCAGAGGTCTTGGGATCTGCATGAGCAAAGGAGACAATGTGGGGCAGGACCTGTGACCTGGGTACTTTTCCACCATCTCTTGGAGTATCTGTGCAAGATTCCTGTCTGTGGGCTGTCACATCTGGCAGTTCTGTGCCAAAATCCTTCTGTGGCAGTGCTTCCCTGTTTTCTCAGGATTTGATTTCTTTAGGAACACATGCAAAGGGGCACTTCACCAGTGCTGCTGGACAGTGGCATGTGGTAAGTTTAACCCATCAGGAGCCAAGGGCCTACCTCTAGGCTACATTAATCAGCAGCCCATGGCACACCATCCTGGGAAAACAGCTGTCCCAGCTCTCATGTGTGAGCAGAGAGTAAGCTCTGTGTCTTCTTTACTCTGCAGTATCCAAGGAAGTGTCAAATGCTTCAGACAGAGAAACTCAGCCCAGTCTCTAGTTCTAGGAAAGAAGTACTTAAGGGCATGTTTACTCTCAGGAGCGCGTGGGGAACTCGAAATCCATGTAAGCTTGTCTCTCTCTGTCCTGGCTGGAGAGGTGGCATGGAAAGGCAGCAGCAGTGAGCAGTACGGCCCCACTGGCACTCAGCAGTTTTCACCACCTGAGTAGTTTGCATCTTTCTTCTTTTTCCTTTTTTCCTAAATTTACACTGTCAAATGTAAACCTCGACCAATTCCTGCCCTTTTGTCATGTGCCTTCTTAGATCTATGTTGTTGGGAAAAAAATGAAGTATTGTTGCCTCTGAGCTTCAAGAAAACACCTTTCTTAGTGAGCCTTAGGGTTGCAGCTCAGGCGGGGAAAGAAGACAGTGACACAGGGCAGCTCCTGGGACTGTGTTCAGTGGCCACCCTTGATTTTGGAACCCCAGTGCTGAGGTGATACTGCAGCAGCACTGGGAAGATGCTGTGCATGTGCAAGGGCAGGGGCTCCTCTGGCTTTGTCATCCAAATATTGGCCTCTCAGGTGGGGCATGCCAGAACTGAGGAGGGAAGGAGATGTCTCTGTGCCTCGCTTTCCCCTCTGTAAAGCAGGTACTGGCAGCTCTGACAGGAAGAGCAGTTTTCCATGGCTGCGGGCACTGGAGTAGACACAACTGAAAGAAGCTTCATGCTGGGTGCGGCAGGAGGCTGCGTTTCTGCTTGTTCTGGGCTACTGTGTAATTTCTAATCATAGGCTTGTATGTTTCTTTACTTAAGTTATCACTGACATCAAAACAGTGATTTACTGTAGAGCCAGGCATAATGTCTTACCTGTTAGCTCTCCAATGTATGTTGTCTCTGAGTTGCTCCTGATGCCGTATGTGATAGGCAGCCAAGACCCTTCTTAAGGAAGTATTTTGCTCCTGCGTAAGTCCTTGCGACTCGTGCACTTCAGTTACAGCTGCAGGATGCCCCCCCCCAGTGCCATCTGACACCATCAGAGGCATCTTGGCCACCTCTCACGGCCCCACAGAAGCAAAGCATGCATTGTAAACTCCATTAAGCAAAGATTAAGCAAGGTAACAGCAGGAAGAGGCGGGGAATCCTGCTAGTGCCGACCTGTTCAGGCTCCTGTGGAGGAAGGAAACAATGTTGTTCAGTGTCTACAGCAGTGGAGCCCATGGCACAGAGAAGTGGTGGTGAGCTGCTACTGCCTGGGAGGTCTGGTGCAGCGCTGGGTTGGCTGCCCTGCCGAGTTTTGTCTTTGTGGGGCTGACTGGCTCCAATCTGCAAACACCATGTGGTCTGCAGGTGAGGGCAGGAGGGTTGTGAAAATAGGCCTCAATCACAGCTTCGTGTTCTTGTGATCACGGTGGCACCATCTCAGTAGATTTGTTGATACCATCACCATGCCTGTGTGCTGTGCTTCATCCCATTCCCCCACTCCCACTCCAGTGTTTCATCCAAGACCAGGCTGTAAAGTGGGAGTCCTGGCATGGGCTTGGAGGAGGAGCTGACCCTGAAGGGCTCTGCCTCTGAGCCCTGGTCCCTCCTCCAGCCTGTCTGGTTTCTCCAGGTGATTTTGGTGAACAGCCCCCAGTTCTGGTGGTGCTGTTGCCACAGCCACGGGCCTGTTGCTGCACTGGGACCATGGCAGCTTCTCTCCCAGCTGGGCTTGTGCAAGGCAAAGCCACAGCTCTGCCCTCCATGAGCTGGTGCTGCCTGTGCTGCCCCATTCCCCGCCCCTCTCCTGTCCTTGCAGGTCCTGGTGTAAAATGCCCTTTCTGACTGGTACTGCTCTCTTGTCACAGAATCACACCATGAGAACACCGACTTGTGAGCTGGTTTGGGTTTTTTAAATATCTCTATTTTTTTTAGCCTGATGCTCATAGTGATCTGCAGTCTCTGCTGCGTTCAGGTTCCTTGTGGTTTCAGTTTTGGTACAAATGTGTTTAGATTTTAGCAAATTAAAGTTGGGGGGAGGGGATACAGAGCATCTGATCAATTTGTATTTATTTATTTTAACATTTTACTAAATAAAACACCGTAAAATCTCTTGTCTCCTTAGCTGTATGTACCAGGTGGGGACAGTGGGTCCCACAGGCACAGGGGATGACACAGTGCCTGTAGCAAGTCCCCAGCCCCACGAGGGGTTTCTGAGTGTGGCTCTGCGCAGTGGGTGCAGAGCCGGCTCACTTTCGTGGCAAGGGAGAATGGCACTGCGTTAGGAGAACAAAAGGGGCTATTCTAGTTCAGATAATCTTAGTTCTTACTCAGTGGGTGCCTCCCAGCTGACTCTGCCCGGCAGAGGGCACATGGAGACCAACCCGAGCTGGGTTTACTTCCAGGCACCTCCACCCTCTTGGGCGCATTTTGGGCTAACGACTGTCTAAGCTGGCAAGGATTATCTGAAAATTATGACCCTTCTACAGGCATACCAGTGCACCTTCCAAAATAACCGTAAAGTCAGCATTTCTGTTGCCTCCTAGACATCAAAGAATCACCTGGAAGAGACCTGCTCCATCCTGGCACTGCTCCACCATGTCTGTAGCAGCATCTAGATCACTCTTGTTGCTTAGTGCAGCAACAGCATAGTATCAGTGAACTTTGGCTGTATTAAACAAAAGCTGCCTGCTAGGGGCTGGTGGGATGGAACTGTGCACGGCTTCACAGTGATGAGCAATGTCTTCCCAGCCCCTTCCAAAATAAAAGCTCAACACTTGCTCCTGGCTAAACACCATCATCCTCCCCCCTGCAAATGCAAGGCTGGTGGCTCATGAGGCCTGAGAGCCAGCTTTTATTCTCAACAGACTTACGAAGCCAAGGCTGTTCAGCAGAGAAGCCCCACCCAGTCCTGCTGCCCATGCTGTGGCCAGAGCTGGGGGCCCATCCTTCCTCCTCTGCAGGTGAGGGTGAGGTCCTGTGGGTCACGGCACAGCATCCAGCTCAGCACGCTGCCGTTGGGGACGAGCTGCAGCACTGCCAGATAAAACCACATCTCTTCTACTTGGGGGTGTTCAACCTGACTACATGCCTACACCATGAAGCCCCAGGCTCCAATTCAGGGGTCCTGGCTGTGCAGGCAGGCTGCCTGGGCCCTGCTGCAGCACTGGGAACCAACAGGCTTGAGCCCAACAACCCTTTCAGAGCTGGCAGGGGACCGGTGCGCCTGCCACTTCATAACACTGGCATTTCTTTTGCCTGCTGTTGCTCCTGTTCCTCAACCCTCCCACTGTGCCAGCCCAACAGGAAAGGGCTTCAAATGCACCAGGCAGAGCAAGCCCCGCGATGCTTTTCCCCAGCCAAGGCTCAGACTACTCCTCCACTGCTCTCCTCCTGCTGTCTTCCCTCCAGGGGACGTATGCAGACTCACAGAAGAAAAAAATTAATAACCAGGCAGTTTTAACACAAATGTGAAAAAGAATAAAAAAGCTTTAATTTAAAAATTAAATTAAAAAGAGAAAATAAGCAAGAGGCCCTTGTGCCCTTTCCATACCCTGTGCTTTGTATGGCTCCTCTTAGTCGCTCCCACCATGGACGGAAATCCTCACTCCCTGCACAGAGCTGGCTCTTGCAGACCAGAACAAAGCTAAGGAGAGAACAGAGGCTGCAGCAGCAACTGGCCTGGAGAGCCTCCAGGGCCACCAGCAAAATCATCTGGGAGGAAAAAAGTTTAAAAAAAAAAAGCAACCCAGACACCCTAATTATTGAAGTCTTATGAGAAAAGTATTAAATAATTTAAGTAGCGTGAGGAAAGCAATGCATCCTCTGTGCTCCAGTGTGTGATAGCAGTAGAACAGTGTCTGGTCACGCTGTTCTGGCACAGGATTCCTGTCACAGTGCTCAGCTATGGTTTTGTCCAGTGTCAGTCACATCCCTGATTGTTGATGGCAATGACTATGCTCCTGGGGGCTGGGGAGGAGCAGGGTGGTCCCTGCCAGGAACTTCTATCAGTATGTGCTGGCCCATGAAGCTGCTCTTTTGCCCATGGCCATGGTTTGCAGCCCTGCCCTCTGGGGCACTGCCAACACAAGACAGGGTCTGTCACCGGCATGGCTGCTCCCCCCTAGAAGGTGCAGGCCTATTCTGCCTGGGATCAGCAGACAGCCCCTCTTGCTCTAAGGGCTCATCCTGCTCTGGGCAACTCCAACACCACCAGTATAGGGCCAGCTCCACTGGAGACTACATCCATATGGATGGGGAATAATAATACTTCCCCACTGTTAACCACCTGGCCCCAGTCTGGGCTTGAACCAGGTCTCCAACAAGCCCTGGTCTCCCTGGCTGGAGCTCCTAGGATGCTCGGAGGCTTCCTGAGTCTGCTCCACAAAGGATATAAAGGGATGCTCTACCACCTCATCTCCTGCTCATCAAAGACCTGGAGGAGTATGTGAAGGACTGGGACCACTGAGCAAAGGCAGAGCAGGGTACAGTACAGCTTCCATGCCTCTGGAGGAGCCAGACCTCGAGGTGAGGTGAGCTAGTGAAGACTGGGAACCCACATCTGCTAAAAGAGGAGAGGGAGGAGACCCGACCCCCTGACCCTTGGCTTAAGGTTCCCTTGTTAACACAGAAAGGCTGCAGCAGCTTGACCTGCAGGTACTGCCTGTTCTTGCAGCTGACATCTTCCACCTTATCTACAGGCATCCCTTTGGTGGGCTGGAGAGGCTGTGTTGCCAATTCCATTGCCTTGAGCTGGGCTTCAGCGATGGGCAGGGGCAAGAGGGAGGCCCTGCACCCTCCCTTCTCCAGTGTGCTGCTTGTACCCCACACCCACTGTCCCCGGGCATCACAGGCTTCTCTCGGCAGTGAGGTATTTGAGCGCAGCAGCCCCGTATCGCCGTGACAGGTCCTGGTGGAACTCCTCCCGCAGTGTCTGGAGGCAGCCCCGGTACCCTGCGCTCAGGCGAAACTTGGAGATGTCGAAGCTGGGGGCGTGGGGCATGTGGATCATGAAGGCATTGGGCAGGACCAGCAGCTCATACTCCTGGAGACAGATCAGCAGCTCTTACTATCGGCATTGGCTTGGTGGTACCAACATGTCACCACCTAGCCAAGAGCCCCCAACACCCAGCACACCACTGTGGTGCTAGGAGCAGTCCTGCACCCACCTGTGCATCCAGCTCCATGATGTGGGATACTTTGTTCCAGCCGAACCCCACGAACCTCTGGTCATACTTGGGGCAGTCTCGCCTCACTACAACGTAAGGCTCGAAGTCTGGCTGCCATGCCACACGGTATGGCACCGTGGCCGTCCGCCACTTGGCGTAATCTGTTGGAGCATGGCCTTTTGGCCACACGTGGTACCTGCGGGGAGAGATGGAAATGAGAGACTGGGCAAAGTTGGCAGCTCCCCAAGACAGGTAGAGGACACAGGGCAGAGGGTGCACAGCCCCGAGGCACAAGGGTACAAAACTAGCTTCTGCTGGGTGTGACAGCCCCATTGAATAGTGGGGCAGTTCCAGTTCCTACCTGAAGGTGTAGAGGGAGCCCATGTCCAGCATGGAGAGCAGCTCTGCTTTGGATTTGGGGAAGGTCAGCCGGTAGTGCAGGGTCTCAAACGCTGGCACGATGAGAGCTGCCTTCCTCTGGGGCAGCTCCAGCTGCTGGATGGAGTTCCTGTGGTGATGGGAAGGGTATGAGGTCTGCCTGGCTGCAAGCCATAGCCATGGCCTCCTTCCTCAGCCTCTCCAGCCTGCCTACCCCTCCAGAAGGGTATTAATGTGTTTGGACAATTTGCAGTGGTACCATGTAGGGGTAGGAGGAATGGGATGACTCTCACAGCCACAGCCCGTCCCTCATTCACTGGTGTCTGACAAAAACAAGGGCAGGATCCCAAGGCTGAACACAAAAGGAACAATTTCTGCCTGTTGAGAACTGCGGCCCAGGGCATTTCCTGAAAACTGGTAACTGGGGAGCCCAGCAGGTTGAGCAAGAGTTGTCTGGAGAAAGCCTTACCTGAGGTAATCGTAGAGGCCATACATAGGCAGGAAGTCAATGTCCGTCAGAAAGACGTATGGCGTCTGTGTATTGGCCAAGGCCACGTTGCGCAGGAGGTTGATGGGGTAGAACTGCCCCTCCTTGTAGACAATGTGGTAAGCGACATTGCGGCGGACACTCAGCACCTCTGAGGCTTGGGCATAGCGCAGGAACTGCTGAGCCTCAGTGTCCGACATGTATAGCGCCAGGCTGATGGGGCCTGCCCAGTGTTTGCAGATGGCCTCCAACATCTGTAACCTGGGAAGCAGAGGGCAGTACATGAGCAGCAGGTCTGCCCTGCTGCAGCTTTGCCAAACTCAGAACTGGGCACCTGCCACAGAGCTGCATGCCAATCAAGCTCAGTTCATGAGGGAGCGGAGGAACTGATCCTCCCAGCTTGGGGTGTTGTTCCTCACTGCAAAATGCTGGTGTGAGGATGATGAGAATCCCTGGTAGCTCCAATGCTGTGGAGCCTCCCCAGAGGAGCACAGGTAGGATCCAACCTCCCACCAGTCCCACCTGCAAGTACCTGTCCATGGAGAGCTGGGCCACGAGGGTGACATCAGTGGGGTTGGGAAGGGTCAGGAACTCATACTGCAGGAAGAACAGGTGAATGCGGTGCTGTGTGAGGTGCTGCTGGCGGAAATCATAGCAGGGATCGTCCTCATCCAACTCCTCCAGTGCCTGCTGTAGCTGCAACACCATGAAGGTGAGGGAGAGCAGGAGCCCCACAGGGAGCTGGGGAGGCTGTGTGGGGTCTCTGCCCACCCCATGCTCTGGGGCTGGGGACAGTTGCAAACACTCACCTGATCCCTGGGTGGGCTGGGAAGACTGGCACAGCCAAAAAGCTCCCTTCGCAGCAGGTTCCCATCATACTCCAGGAAGGTAAGGTAGAGGTTACGGAAGAACTCCACATGCTTGTTCTTCACCCGCAGCTTCTTGGGCGAGTTCCAGTGGATGACCTGAGCAGCAGTGGGTCACTCCACAGAAGGGAAGCCAGCAGCACCCAGTGCTCCCCAAGCCCTGAGTCCCCATGCTGACTCCCCTGGACCTCCAGTGTCCTTCAGGCCCTCTCCAGTCTCAAAGGCAGCAAACTCACCCACCTTGAGATCTGAGAGCTCAGTGTAGCACTGCTCTGAGCGGGTGTGATCAGAGAGCTGCACGTTCCAGAAGCAGGGGAGTCGGTACACCAGGGATGGGTCCTGCTTGATCACCGCATTAAAGATATCCTAGGAGAGAGAAAGGTGAGTGTACAGGTGGAAAGGAAGATTCCTCCATGCCAGCAGTGCTATGAGAATGCAGAAGGGCTGACCACCCCAGGGAAGGGACCATTACCTGATCAGCCAGCGAGGTGGAGAGCATGCTCATGAGCTCCCGCTCTGCCGTCAGCCGCCACATCTGCTCCCAGCCCAGGCGACGCAGGCGGTCCAGCAGGAGCAGGATCACCCCTGAGTGCCAGGGAAGAGGGCACTGGGTCACCGAGGGAGCACCCAGCCAATAACAGTGCTGGAGCACAGCAGGCTGCATTCCTTTGGCCCCTGGGACATGCGGCTTCTCTGTACCCACCCACACCATCCCAGAGTGCTGCAGCAGCCCCTTAACTCCCACCAGACTTTCCTGCTTCACCTCAGCCTTTCCCAGCCTCCCTGTGCCGAGTGTCGCTTCAGCTGAATGTGCCGTGAGGCTGCAGAGCCCACACTCACCTGTGTTGAAGCCACGTCCCAGGGCCGGCCATGGTTTGTGGTTTTTCCATAGGTTGCCCAAATACCAGTCACTCTGGTTCTCCACCAGCCCAATCACCTGCTTTTCTGAGGAAACAGAGTGACACGGATGCAGCTTGTCTTGCTGTTGGTTCAGAGAGCCCAAGTAAAACCACTGCACTGGTGCTGTGGCAGGTGGGGGTCTGCCACCCTGAGCTTAGCACTCAGAGCCCTGCCAGAACCCCACCAGGGCCCCAGGGGCACTCTGTCCTCACCAGAAAACTTCCCAAAGACAGCCCAGAGCTCAGCAATATCGGTGGCAAAGGTGATGTCAGTGTCCAAGACGATGACCTTGGAGAGGTTGGAGGGCAGTGCCTTGGTAAGTGTCAGCTTCATCAGCCCATAGATGCCAGAGTAGTGCTTGTTGGGGATCCATGACACCTCTGGCTAAAAGGCAATACAGCTCAGAGCTGGGCATGGCCAAGCCCTTCCCCTGCCTGGGCAAGACAGTTGTGTGTGCCCAGCATACTGTGCAGAGGAGGCCAGCAACCAAAGGGCACACATTGCTGTACTGCCAGCCAAACCTGGAGCATTCCCTGTAGCCACCAGAACCCCCACCCGGACCACAGTGTTTCAGTGCTCAGTTGGGGGATTTAGCTCTGCTGCAGAGGCAGTGCTACCCCAAGGGGCTTCCCCATCCCTCCAGTACCAGCCCTGTGCCCCCTTCTCAGCTGCACCAGCAACAAGCCCAGAAAGGGGAGGGGGTGAGCAAGGGACCAGCAAGAAAAAGTTAACGAGCCTCCACCTACTCGCCCCTCTTTGCCACACCCCTCAACCCTCTGAACACTGGCTTGGGACAGGGCAAAGGGAGGACAAGCGCCTGCCTTCAAGTCATCGGCATTGTAGAAGCTGACGTGGACGGAAGGCACCATCCAGGACTGGAAGAGCATCTGGAGGATCTGGTGGGCCACAGAGTCCGTGATGAAGTGAAAGTGGAGGGGGTTTTTCCTGCCAAGAGTAAATGCAGCAGCACTCAGCATCACAGTGGGCTGAAGAGGACACAGACCCCATCACTCCCATCCCTGCCAAGGGACTGGTATCAGCTGAGGGGGCAAATGGAGAAAAATCAGCCCTCTGGAGGAAACAAATCCCTCTCTGTCCTTCTAAGTAGTGGCACAGAGGGTAGAGAGAAGCCCTAGAGCTCCTCTCCTGCAGCACTGGCCCCTGTAGCAGCTCATCCGGGAACCCCAAATAGTGGACCTCTGGCACAGCACCTCCCGTTACCTGTGGAAGAGGATGGATTTCACCAGGGTGACCACGTCCCGGCTCGCATTGTGACCAGCACACACAATCGCAACGTGCAGGAGCTGCCCAAAGACAAACAGTGCTTTTTCAAGACCAGACACCCCCTCCTTGCAGGGACTGTCAGCTCCTCTCTGGGACTGTGCCATAGGGAAAGACTCCATAACCCAGCACCTCGCCTGTGGAATGAGCCGCAGAGAGAGTTGTGAGTTCCCCAGCTCAGAAGCAGGGACCAGGAGCCTGGCCACCACTCCTCCTGTCTGGCCTTTCTCTCCGGAGAAGGAAGATGTGCTCACCTACTGACTGTAGCCCACTGAGCACCATGAAGAGCCAGGATGAGGTCCCAGCATGGCCAGAACATAGGGACAGCAGGGCTAGGTAGGTTGGATGTACATCTGTGCCCCACAACGGTCCCAGTCTCCCATCCAACATCCCCTATCCACAATGCCGCCACACCCGTGCCATCACCCACCTCGCATTTGTGCACTGTCTGCTGCTTGGGGCAGGCCGTGCGGTTGCTCTTCTCACCCCTGGGGGGATCTCCATCCTCAGCAGAGGTCCCCCACTGCGGGCTGCCATCGCTGCCCTCCATCTGAGCCTGGCTGAGCTGCAGGCGGAGCTGCTGATTCTCCTCCTCCACCCTGCGCACCCGTGAGGCCAAAGCCTCCCGCTCCACATCCCGGCTCGGCTGCTCGCCCAGACAAGGTGGCAGCAGGAGGAAGCGGCCGTCTGTGGAAGGGACATGGGGCATGTGATGGGCATGGCAAGGCCGGAAGGGCCCAGGTATTGATGGTGGGGCAGAGCGCCAGCTGAGAGGTCCCAGCACACCTCACAAGTGCCCAGCCAACATCATCCCCACAGATGTCCCTGGAGATGTCTCCAGGTCCGATATACCTGCAGTGACTTGCATGCCCACAGTGCAACCACCACAAGGCCTCATCCCCTGCTGCTCACCCCCTGTTGCAGACTCTCCCTTGATCCAAGGAGGAAGAGAAAGACCCACTCACATTCGAGGCTGCTCACAAAGAGGTAGAGCCAGGAGAGGAGGATCGCCAGGGTCACCGTGGCAAGCAGCAGCTTCAGCTTCATGCGCCAGGAGCGCAGCATGGTGTGCCAGCAGGACAGGCGGCAAGGATCAGGTGGGCAGCCCGAGCCTGGCTGGCCCCAGCATCCTAGAGCCTGTGAGGAGCAGGGGAGCAGAGAGAGGTGTCAGCAGCAGCCTACATCCAGGTGTCTTGAAATCCTCCTGGCAGGACATCCCCCAGCGCCTACTCCCTCCAGGACAGCACCTGGACAAAGTGCAGCACCAAGACAGAGGTCCACCAACACTCCAGACACAGCCTCTCCCAGCTGGCACCCTCCTGCCCCGTGCTGGGGCATTTGCCTCCCCAGACTTGTCCTGCCATCCCAACAGGGCTGCAAAGCCCGCAGGCAAGGGGGACCTCGAGCATGGAGTGGGTCAGGGTGGGAAGGAGGTCTCCAAAGGATTTCACTCCAGCACTGCACCTTGCTCCCTGCCATCCCAGGGGCCAAGGGCTCTCAGAGGAGGGGAGAGGCAATGCCGAGAGGCCTCCCCGAGCCGGCGGTGCCCATGGGAGGGAGCGCCTGGGCAAGCCGAGGGGCAGGGGGTGCTCCCGGGTGGCAGCCTCAAGGAGCGGGGCCGGCGCGATCAGGGAACTCCTGCACCCATCTCGATGGGAAAACCCAAAACCTGGGGCACGGGGTGGCCGGGACAGCCCTCTTGCCCTGCCGGCAGGACGGCGCAGAGCCGGGTACCTGGGTAGACAGAGAGCCCACGGGGCAGGGGACACCCTCCTCCCCTCCAGCCTCGCTCCATCCCCCTGCCCGCAACTCCAGAACGAGCCCCTGCCCTCGGCACAGCAACATCTGGAGGCTCAACAAAAGCTGCTGTCGGGGATGAATGGGCCGGATTAGGGTCTGCTCCCCCTGCACAGACCCCGCTGAAATCCATTGATGTGCAGATGCCCATGGGGCCGAGGGGCCTCGAGCAGGCAGCTTGGGAGAGCACACACACGCTCCTCTCCGCTGGGCCTGGCGTGCAGGCGCCCGCTCACTGCAGGAATGGCTCCATTCACCTTCAGGGAGGAATACTCAGGCTCTGCAAGGGCCGGTGCAGGGCCAGCTCAAGGGAGCATGGCCATACTAGCCCACCGGAGATGCTGCTGTGTCCCCATGGCAGTAGACATGGCACCTGGGGGCTGCACCCCTTTTCCTGCCAGAGGAGTGGTCCTGCTGGTACCACAGCTCCCTGCAAGCCAGGCCCGGCAACAACCTGCTTTTTTGCTTTATAGAGCAGGCCAAGCATGGACATGGTGGGGAAGGGGGAGTTGACACCAGTCCCAGGTGTCCCTTCTCCTTGCCACAGCCATGGGCCATACTGGACATGGCGAGATCTCCACGTGCTGCAGTCAGCCTGCCTCCCATCCCACATGCTGAGCCCCACACAAAGTCTGAGGGATGCCCAAGCCAGGCATAAGGGGCAGGGGAGCAGTGAGGAAAGATCAGGGAGGTCAGCCAGCACCCAGCAGTCTGGGAAGCTGAGGGACGGGGAGGCAACTTCAGCACAAACGAAGGATAGAGAAGGTGGTGGCACACAGCGGCACCTGTCCTGCTCCCACTTGCCTCCATGGCCCCTCAGGAACAGTACTCTGTCCCCACCCTGCACGTGAGCACGCTGCTAGGACAGCAATTCTGGGGGTCAGGATGGGATCTGCAGCAGCCCAGTTTCTAAAATCTCTCCCAGAGGCACTCAAGGATTCCATCTACACCCCCACCCCCTCATAGCACACCCACCCCTCCTGCCACCCTTTGTCCCACTGCTCACCTCGGCTTCCCCCGGAGGGGATTTGCTTACCTGCCTCTCCCCTTGCCTTCCTCCCCGGCGCCTCCCCAGCCGGCTGGCAGCCCACTGCTGCTGCTCCCTCCCGGGGCTGCCGTTCCCCGTCCTCCCTTTACTCCTCCCTTCCAGATCTGACACTTCCCCCCCTCCTCCCTGCTCTCAAACCCAAGCTCCCCCCGCACGCCCCGCCGGCCTCTCTTTCAGAGGAAGAAAGAACAAACAAAACAAGAGATTAAATTTGCTTTCTACTCAAGAGCCCCCAGTGCCAGGGGCACGGAGTTGCCCAAACTAAATTCGGAGGAGTCCATTCTCCTTCCAGCCCCCTTCCCACTCCCAGGCCTCAAATAAGACTCCTTTACTGAGATAAAGGAAGCATCAGGATTATCTACCCCCTGCCCAGCACCTGCCTCCTCCTTTCCTGAGGCAGGTGCAGGAGGCTTTGTCCTGTTATGGAGATATTTCAGGGGGCTCAGGACGGTGGCAGAGCCCACCCTGTCTCCCCCCATGGTTGGCAGAGAGGGGCTGAATGGCCAGCCCGGGATGCAAGTATGGCGAGGGTGGGGTGCAGACCTTCTGCTGCGCAGAAAGAAGAGATATTGGCCACCATCAGAACACCTGCCCCTCACCTGAGAGGGTGCAAGCCCCACTGTAGATTTGAAAAGGTAAGAACTAATCCCCCGACGTCTCAGACTTGCTCCAGCCCACCGGGAGCGAGCAGGATGGCGGCAGAAGGCCGGGGTTGGGAATGCTAACTATGCGGACACAGACTCTACCTGCAGCTCCCCCTGCGCCCGGCCCGACCGGAGCGCAAGAAGCAGCCTCTGCCAGGGGTGCCCCGTAGGAATGGAGAGTCCAGCGCCACGCGTGCCTGGAGGAGCCCCGCACAGGCAGCAGGCAGAGGGCCGGGATCTGACCGCCCGCACGGCGCTCCAGATGAAACGTGCAGCGCCCCCCGCCCCACAGCCCCGACCTGCCCGCGGCGCGCCCCGACCTGCCCGCGCAGCCACACCAGCACCGGCACAGCAGGGCCGGGCCCCGCGGCAGGGCAGGCCGGGTCTGCGCCCAGGCAGCGCACAAATCCCTGCCCGGGGAGGCAAACTTACCGCCCGTTCGGGCAGCTCCCGCCTGCCCTTGCAGGGCCCCGGCTACAACAGGCAGCAGCTCCTCATTAGCGCCCTTCTGCCCTGCTGCTTCCCTCAGCCGCGGCTCCCCACGGCAGGAGTCCTTCCCTTTGCTCCCCCGCCTGGCCCGGGGCACCCGTCATGTAATGGGTACTCCGGATGAGGCAGTGGCCACGAAGGGCTCCCCCATGCTCCGGGGGCAGCCCTGCCCTCCCGCAGCCCGCTTCCAACAGCGCCCCTCCAGAGAGGAAACCACCCCCTGCTCCAGCCGACCACCGCGGCCTCTCCGCATTCGTTTCCTGGCCTCCATAACTTGCTTGCTCCCAGCACCAGACCCAGCGTAGTGAGACCCAGCCAGGCACTCGCCACGCGGGGCAGGAACAATTAGGCTGCTGGGGAGCATAGGCACGGCAGGAGTGTGTTTAGGATGTTCTAGGGGGTAGAGGGGAGATGGCAAACCAGAAGGCAGCTCCTAGACAAGGGGCACAGTGGGTACCAGCAGCGGTGACACAGCCCACAAGCCTCCCAGCTTTACCTCTCCCCGCAGTCATGGGACTGAGCCTCTGCCCTCCCTCCTCAGTCTCCTTGCTCCTGCCAGACAAGAGCAGCCAGCAGTAAGACGAGAGGTTTCCCAATACTGCCGGTTTCCAACCCCAGCATGCGGGTGCAGGGCAGAAGTGCTGTTCACAGCAGGTTATCCTCCCTCCCCCACATTCCTCCCAGGAGCAGGCAGCTCCTACTTCAGCAGGGATCAGGCGACATGGCAAATGGGATAGAAAGAGGCACCCGTGTCCCCTCTCTTGCTGGCAGAAGATGTCAGGGAAAGGGCAGGCAGGACCCAGGTCTTATCTGATGCCTGGTCATCCTCCCTCCAGTGACAACAGGACGATGGTCAGGGGACAGGGAATGTCATACCAGCAGAGCTAGGCAGCTGCACAAACACCAGTGCAAGCTCACACCAACCTCTGAGGAGCCCAAGGCAGGCTGCCTGCCAGCCACTCCTCCAGGTACAGGCAGCCTTCACTGCTTGGACAGTGCCCTCACCTTGCTTGCCCCGAGCTCCCCTCCAAGATCCTCTCTTTTGGTAGGACTACAGCTCAGTCTGGCTGGCCTTCGCTCTTTATGGTTCAGTGATGGTCAGGTGAACAGTTAATGTTTAGGGAGAGCTGGGAACTTTTGCATCTCATTAGCATGCTTCCTCTGGCCCTGCAGGCATGGAGGGGAGCAGCTGTTTTCCCACAGCACCAGTTGGCAGCAAGGCCCACAGCAGAGTGGGTGTCTTAGCCTGTTGTCTCTTCTAGAGCTAATGTGCATGTGCAGAGGGATGCTGAGGCACAGCTAGACTACAGCTCCCAGGGCAGTGGCCAGGAGGGGCACAGGGACAGCCCCATGCTTGCTGCCTCTCTACTACCTCCCCCTGAGGCATTGCAAGTGAAGAGGTAGCCTGGCTGTTCCGGTAAACTGCTGCAGGGAGGCCAGCAGAGGAGTGATTTCATGGAGCCATGCTGCCCGTTGTCTTACCTAGCTGTAGGTGACAAAACTGCAAATCTTTCTCCCAGGTCTCATTTTTGGAAAGCAACAGTTTAGCTGATCCTCTTAGACTCCTTCAGCAAGAGCCCAACACTTGCAACTTTCCAGGTTTGCAGAAGGTGAGAAAGGGGCCGAAAGCTGTGACAAGAGCAGCACAGCCAGATGGGTAACTCAGAAAAGGCACCGCACTTTGAAGAGAGGCAACTGGGGACAATCTCTTTTACTCTTACAAAGAGATGGGAGGGGACAGGCTGGTTCCTCTTTCTGCAGATCACCTTTAAAGCAGGTACCGCAGCACCCATCTGAAAAAGCGCCTTATGATTCAGGGTCATCTCCCTGTCCCCCTCCCTACGGCTGAAATGCTGCCACTTGTGGGGGGGTTATGCCAGCCAGCAGATACCACACAGGCAGTGCAGAGCAGGGTAACTGCAGGAATTTACAGAGGCAGAATGGAATTTGGCCAGGAGAACAGGATTAAAACCCCATGCTACGGATTACCAAGCCATCCCTCCCTTCCCAGTCTTATGATACACAAAACTTAAGTGAGAATTTCACTTTCATATTTCCCTGGAAAAAGCAACCTGTGGCAGAAGAGCCACGACATTCTAGAGGTGGAATCAAGCACCACCTGCAGAGTTGGATACCAACACATGAGCTGTAAGAGAAGGAAGCATCCTCAACTCCCCACTGGCTCCCCAAAACCACCAAGCTGCAGAGAAAAATTCTAGAAAGGGTAAAAGCTCCTCCTGGAGCACCAGGCAGCTGTACCTCAGTTATAGCTCATTCTCAAGCTCTCCTCCGGTCCGTAAGATTATCACATATACAATTCTGCTGCTCTGAGTTCAGCTTTTATTCAGCAAAGGTCATACTGAAAAGTATGAAGCTGCTTTTTCTCTGGCAGAAGTATAGCACTTGGGGAAGAGAAGCAAACAGTCTCTGAAGGGTGTTGAAGTTCCAAGTTTCGCTGAAGCAGGGACTTTCATCACCAGACTGTTTCCTTGTTTCCGGAGGAAACAGGCAAGTTCAGGCTGGGTCTGACACAGGAACGCCTAGCTGCCTACCTCTCCATGTCTGAAACCCCAGGAATGCATCAGGGAGCAACTCCTTTTGGCAGGGACTCTGACCACGAGGCCTTGTTGGCACAGTCGGCTTTGGCAGAGCAACGCTGCATCCAGTCTCACTTCCACAACCAGGCGCTGGGTTCAGCTGCCTTTCAGAGGCCCAGGCAGAGAGGGCTGTGCAGGGCACACGTGGGCAAGTCCAGTGCCACAGCAGAGAGTGCAAGTGTTGCGTAGGAGGCTTAAGCCTACCAGACATCCAAAATGCTTACAGGCTGGACAGCTGCATGTTGCCACAACTCTCAGGCAAAGCAAGAGGGGGCCACCCAGATAGCAACACGGTCCCCCATGTGCTCTCCCTCCTGTTAGGCTCAAGAAAAGGCCGGAAGGATCCAACTGGCAACAGCCCTCAACCATGTCTGTGGGGACAGTAGGGCAGCAGAAAGCAGGGTGCTGGTTTTCACTCCTCTGCATATGCTGCGTTTGACCCTCACTGCAGCAGAAGAACAGCAGGATAGACCCTGAATGCTTTTGTGCGAGCAGAGCTGCAGCAAACTGGATGCACTGCTCAGGACACCCACCCAAACATGCTAACACTACCTGCTGGGTTTCACTCCGGGCTAGAAGTAAGAATCACCTTTCAGGGACCAAATCACTCCCTCCCAGCAGGAAGCCCCTCACCCAAGGGCTGTCCAACCCTTCAGCTAGACATGGGTCGGGAGCAGCCCACCTTCCCCCAGCACTCAGCTAGCCCTGTGACCACAGTGCCAGGCTCAGGGCAATGGAGCACCCTGCGTATCCATACTGGTCATAGTTTCCCACTTGAGCCCATTTTCTGCACAGCCTCAGGGGTCAGCCAGAGCTGCTTCAGCCTGACATCTGGAGGTGATCCCAGTGCCTCTTTCCCCCTGTAAGACTCTGCCAATGTGCTAGCGAGACCCCCAAGAAACTCACAGAGGAGGTAAGTGTTCAACTCACTGCTTCCAGCTTTACGTCCCTGCATTACAAGTTGTTTGATGCCAACAGGATACTCAGCAGGTGAAGTATCAACAGTGACTGACCTTTTTCTGGGCCTGATGAAGCACAAGTCTAACTGACAACAGCTGCTCTGACACTGACAAAGAGTCCTGGACCAAACCTCATCCACACACCAACCTCGTCAGCACAGCTTGGCACAGGAGGGACCAGGCCTGGGCACTTTGCAGGGGCATTACTGAGGGCCTCAACTGCCTCTTGAAACAGAAGCAGCATTGGGGCTGATCTGCAGTTCCCTTCCCCTCTGCTGGCATTAGGTTTCTACTGCCTGCATTTTTGCTGACGTCTGTTCTGTAGCTAATGGCCAGCTCTGAATCCATTAGGTTCACCATGTCCTGGTCTCCAAATGTGCTCTGTGCATCAATACCTGTTCACCCCTGCCATTTCCTGATGCTTTCACTACCATGGGCTTGCAGCAGACAGCAGTTCCTAGGGTCAGAGTTGAGCAGGGTCAGCAGCCAGGAGCTCCATCTTTTATCCAAGACAGTCTGCAGCAAGAACTCCACCACCTCCAGCTCTGTCACCAGGACAGCTGGAACACCCAGCAGGCATCATGCCCATACAGCAAGGGGTAGGAATTTAATCTTTTGAAGTACTGGTACCCCAAGTTTCCAACTAGCAGTGTCCATGGGTAGGAACTAACAAAAGATTCCACCTTCATGACCAAATCTCCCTGCTACCTTGAAATGCTCTTGAACAACCTGCACCAGGAACTGCTTGCTGGCGGGACAGGGGAGACCATGTCTCAGTCCATCTGGCCGAACCCATCCCCCTACACATGCTTGTGAAGTCTCCATCTTCTGGTGCAAAATTAATTAGGGTAATTACAGCAAAAAAAGAAGACAAATGGACTCCAACAACCCCAGACCGGATTTTTCTCTGCCTGGAAAAGTTCACAAGAAGCATGACACCATCCTCCCTGCCACCTCTGAGAAGGTGCCAAGGGCATGGCTGTGAGCCAGGCCCTCAGGTGCCTGCAGTGCATTGTCACCAGCAGAGCTGGGTAACTGTTTTCGGCTGAGTAGTTATTGATTGAAAACTGCAGTTTACAGACAGCTCAGAGTTATTTCTTCCTTCAATACAAGTTTTGGACAAGAATAAAATGCTTTGTTTTCCAAGCAAAAAGTCTCATTTTGCATTGTCTTGTTTGTAATTGAGCTGCATTACATTTAAAAGAAAAGATAAAGGGTCTCAAATTTGCCTGCGTTGAGCTTTTTTTCCCATCCAGCTTTTCATTTTGGGCACTAAATCAAGCAATTAATTATTTGTTCAGCTCTGCTCTCCAGACAAGCTGAGAGCATCATGAGCCAAAGGGTCAGAGCAGCTCTGCCCAAGCAGGAGTGCTGAGGTGTTGATGTTTTTTGTGCTGCAGGCTTCCTTTCAGGCCTTAGCTCGAGCTCCCTCGGGGCTAGCAGGCACTCCCCTGGGGGGAGGAGAGCAGGGCCCTCTGTGAGAAATGGCAAGTGCCCCATTGGAAGTGCATCCACCCACCAAGCAGCGGTTCAAGGATACACAAGGTCACTGGCACTGCTTGAAGGACATGCTAGGAGCAGGGCTTCCCATGCCAACTGCCCTCCACAGTGCAAGCGCAGAACCATAAAATATCCTGAGCTGTAAGGGACCCACAAGGATCATTGAGTCCAGCTCCTGGCTCTGCACAGGACAACCCCAAAAATCACACCATGTAACTGAGAGTGTTGTCCAAACACTTCTTGAACTCAGCCAGACTTGGTGCTGTGACCACTTCCCTAAGGATCCTGTTCCAGTGCTCAAGCACTCTCTGGGTGAAGAACTTTTTCCTAACATCCAACCTACTCCTCTGCTCACACAGCTTCATCACACCATGGTTCCTCACTAGTTCCACTGGTCCTTGTGATTGGAGCAACTCTTTCAAATGCCATCTTTCGAAATGCCAGGAATCTGGCAGCCAGGAACACACACAGGGCACCTGACAAAGAAAAGCAATTCCTTCACTTCTGCTACACAAAAAGCAGAGGGGGAGGATGCTCCTCACGGACAGCTAGAGCTGGTGGATATAGCCTGGTGCCTCTTCCACTGAGGACTGGCCCAAACTGGGAACTGTGCTCAAGCAGCCACTCCCCTATCTTCCTTGTCCAGAGCTATTCCTGGCACTAGTGCCCTCAGTGCCCAAGCAAGGCTGAAAGCAGAACTCATCCATACAGGAATGGAACAACTGCACTATAAATAGCAAACCAGGATGGCTCAGGACAGGTTCTAAAAAACCCAAGCAGCAATATTGCCATCCACTCAGGGTGCCCTGGGCACTTTGTAGCTCAGGAATCGCTTCAGGTCTTACAGAGGCGCTTACACGTTGCAACACTGTGGAGAAAAAGCTGCTGTACAGGCTAACACAGCAAACATCTGCAAAAAAGCATATGGGGCATTTTGAAAATGAGGTAGTGACTGATGGAGGCAAAAAAAGGACAGGAAGTGAATCCCAGAGGGGAGGCAGTTCCCAGAGCAAGGCAGTGGAAAGGAAAATGCTCTCAAGACCCAAACCCCTTACTAACCATTCCCAGCACTCCTCCTTCCCTACTCCTCTCTGTGTTCCCATCCCTAGGGCTTCTCATACTGCTGCGCTAAATCCTGAACTTGCACACCAAAGGACAAAGGCAGGGAAGAAACCATGTACCTTAACCAAGCAACAGATAAGTGGCTCGAGACAAAAGCTCATGTCTTCTGCCATCCACAGCAATCTCTGTGCAGCACCCAGCCTGCACCAGGCATCAGACAGAGCCATAAGGGCTCAGCCCATCCTGTGACCATCAGGGTCAAGTTTCCCTTCTACCTCTGGGAAGAGTCTTATCCTTCCCACCACACTCGTCCTCACTACTCCCTCTTCCCTGCTGGTGCCTCCATCTGGATTCACAAATACTCTGCCTTCCCCTTCTCACTGACAGCACGTTCCCTATACGGGATCTCAGCCTCTACAGATGAGGATACGACCGGCCTCATGCAGCACTGCCAGGCACCAGCCTCCAACTCTCAGCAAGTTGCCCCGCTCTTTCAACAGTGCTGCAGCACGGCTAACTTGGGCATACACTGGGAATAAGTGCACGGGAAAGACTGTTGGGAGATTGGGAGAGGGGTGTATGCACAGGGAAGGCACAGCCCTGAACCAATTATCCAGTATATAATCACAAACACACACAGGGAAGAAGTTGCTTCCTCTGACAGAAAGGTTATTTTGTCAGAACAGGAAGACAGCACTCAAAAAACCCCAGAACAAAAACACCAAACCCCTGCTTTGTTTCTCTTAGAGCACTGAAACCACATAGAGCACAAGAAGCAAAGACAGCCAGTGCTGACTACAAACCCACCCTGAGAATTTTGGAAGCCCACAGATCACTTTGCTTCTCCCCTGCAGCTCTCCCTCTCACCCTTTGCCTTTTCCTCCTCTGCTCAGCAAGCAAGAAGAGAGGGAGAGGTCTCAAGTTCAGCCAAGTTTCCACTCAGGGAACAGAAGCTTGATAACAGACTGGACAGGATGTGAGGACCCACTGAGGAAGAGGATTAGTAACTCCCTAATCTGCACATTTTGGAGTCTAAGAACTTTACTCTGCTCTCTAATTAAACCACAGAATGCAAAGATTGCCAGAAGGTGGAGAACATGGAGGAAGAAGGAAAGGAAAAAGAGGCTGTGGCTTAAAGGTTGTTCCTTGTGGCTTAAATGCAAGGAGGGGGCATAATTGGTAGGGATGTATTTCACCTCAAGTGCTTTATACTAGGGATGTATACTAGCATTCTGTTGCCTTTCTTGATCCAGTCTATGGGAGGGCTGAGGGCAGGATGAAGGGGAAACTGTGTGATAGCCTGGGGATCACAAAGGAGGGAACAAGGGGATCCATCAGACTGCACAAAGCTTTACCTGTGGCAGCTTTGTCTGGCTGGCCATGACTCCCCTCCTGAGTCTCCTGCCTCCCAGAAAACAATATGAGCACCAGAGCACGTTTGTCTCCACTTCACAGACCTGTCTGCACAAAAGGGCCTTGTTCTAGCATTTATCTGGCTCCAAGTGGGGAGGGGCTGGTGCCTCACTGCCCTGGCACCCAGGCACGACATTGAGCTCCATTCTGGGCTTCTTTGGATCTGCCCGGCAGGGGAAAATTTCCTGACACAGGTAAAGAGGGAAACCTTTTAACACAGTCCATGACAAACAAAACAGTTCAAATAATGTTCCGTTTCACTCAAGCTGCGCTCAGGCCCACTGTGCCCATGTCGAGAGTAAGCAGCAAGCCTAAGCCTCCAGAAACTACCTGAGAAGGGAAGACAGGAGCCCCACAGCACAGGGAGAAAGGCAGCTGCTGCCATAGCTGGGAACAGGAGTGCCAGGAAATGGCCTCGCCTACCGAAACGCTCTGCCTCCAACTCTGCCCCAGCAGGCAAAGGTGGGGGGGGGTGGTGTGTGCATGTGTGCAGGGGCAGCCTGTCACTCCAGTGTCCCTCTCTTCCTTTACTCCTATTCTTTGGAATTCCTCTCTTCTGTTTGCTTTGTTTCAGACTTCAATGAGCAGGAAGAAAAGGGAAAGAGCCTTGACAAATCCGATCAAGGCACAGACATGCTGAGGCTCCCTCCTGCTAGCATGCCAAGCCCTGCACTAATGAGGGGTAGAGGAGAGAGAGATGCCCATTGAGAACAGTGGCCCCACAGAAACACTTGAGGTAAAGGACAGAGGGAAAAGAAGCTGCTAGGACAGAACAAGCCAGCACAAGCTGTCAGCCTTCAGAAGAAGGTCTTTCCATTTCCCTTGGCCCAGGGAGCTTGTTCCAGCTCCTCAGTCCAGGCCCCAGTGACCTACTGCCTACTCCACTAGAAACAAGCAATAGACCATAGTAGAGCTTGGGGAGAAGGATCCAGACATGCATGCTCAAGTGAACAGCCATAGAAATAGGATCACACTTTATTCCACGGATTCACGTGGCAAATCTGGTCCTTCTCTTTAGAGAATTGGGCTACAGGGAGCTTACAAGTGCCAGCGCTGTCTCCAGAACCTCCCCACCCATCCCAAATACCCACAAATCCAAGCCCTTCTGCCATGCACTTATCCTGTTTACCCATTTAGAAGCACTAAAAGTGCAACGGAGCAACCATATGTAAACAATCTACTTAAATATGATAACTAACCTTTGAAGGCTGCCAATGTTGCGGGAGTAGCTGGAAACAGCTGGAAAATTTGGCAGAGCCTGGTGGTGGCTGTGAGGACCCCCTTTAACCAAGGATTCGCAGTTTGAAGGGCAGATAAGACATCTCAGCTGTACTTGAGGGTTTGGAGCTTGCTGTCACCTGAAACCCAAAAGACAGTCATGTGAAGAGCTGCTGCATAAGAGATCTCTGGGGACAGGTCCTAGCACAGACAAAAGTGCACGAGTGTCACAGATTAATGGCACCCAACACCTTGGTCCTGTCTCCTTCCTCTGGCCTGTCACAAAGCACAGCTCAGTGTCACCCAAGGCTACCCAGACAGCCCATGGGAAAATGACTATTTGAGCACTGTACGTTCCGAGTCCCAGATCATTGCACTGTCCTGTAGCATGTTCCCCACCCACGCGAGGAGGACTGTACACGTGTCCCCAGAATTGCTGGCAAAGCCACAGCCACTGTATTTCATTGCAACACACGAGTCTTCACACCAACTCTTCAGCAGGATGATGAGTTGGGGGAGGGATGCAAATTCCTTGGCCCCCTCCCAAACATGATAGCAGCAGCAAGTGTCTAACTTGTGAGGCAATGAAATGATTAACTGTCATGTCCAGTAACCCGAGCCCCTGTGACATACCCTGGGCAGCCCCATAATGGGAGTTAAGAGAATCTATCCAGATAGATGCATACAGGGAGAGAGAAGAATAAAGGCAGAGGAGAGCGAGAACAGGCAAAAACCACCACACAACTTGCACTGCAGAAAGCAGAGTGGTCTGGACATGTTACTCCTCCTCAGAGGAAATCCTCTTCCTCTGCTGGGATCTTGCCAGTGCATCCCTTTCCTCCAGCTCCCATAGCTGGGCATACATATTCCACAACTGCAGGCTGAAATGGATAAGCCCTTCTCCCAAGAGGCTACAAAGATTAATGTCTCGTTTTCAGGAAAAAGCCCAAATCAGAAGCACAGTCACATCAATATGCTGGGGCAAAGGAATTTGAGAAGAATTTTGAGTTTTTATTTCAACCCCCTCTATCCACACCTCATTGCTCCAAGATGCAGCAGGAGCAAGACCTTAAAAGCAGATAAAAACCTACCAAAACCATCTCTCTGGTCAGTCCCACTTGTTTTAAAACCCCAAGCAGTACAGCAGTGTGCTGTACTGTTGCACCCCTCCAGCCACAGCAAACCCCAGGCCAGCCTAGTGCAGCACAATATGACAGAAGGGAGGCACCATCAATCCCAATAAGAGCTGGAAATAAAAAATAATAACAACAGTTATACCTGAACAGTGAACTCCAGCAACTCCAACAAAGAAGTACAGCACCACACTGCTTAGCAAAATCCTCCTTCAGCAACAAAGCCTGACACTACTTTACTTTTGCTTTGCAAGTTTCCCTCAGATTCTGCCTACAAGGTGGCAGCCACTGAGTGGACACACATGGACCTTACAGCACATGTCAGTAAACAGACATCTATCTCCTTCATCATCCCCACTTTGCTTGTCCTGATCTGTCAGCTGCCACCTCACACCAAAGGGGTCTAAAAGGGGAACCTCAAAGATGGATACTTCTGGAGCACAGGGAACAGGATATGAACTAGGACTCCAAGCCCTCCTGGCTCATGTTCCTTTTCCAGGTACAACTCTCCCCTTGGTGTTTCCAGGGCCTTGCATTTCCAGGGAGCAGTTCAGCAGGTAAGAGCCAAGCCCCCGGCACCCACATGAGACAGGAGGCAGAAGCTGGCTGCAACACCAGAGTTTCAACAGCAAAGAGCTGGAAAAGCAAAGGCCCCTTCAGCAGAGCTAATACTGAGTGGGGGGTGACAGGCATGTGTCTGCCACACATCGCAGTGCTGCCCACTGGTATCCACCACAGCACGACCGCGAGCACCACTGGGACAGCAGAGTTCCCGTTCTCACATGGCAGGAGCCTCACCTCAGTCACACAGGTGCAACCCAGCCACCAGAAGTTACCGCTACAGCACTGTGTACAGGCCCTGCAAGACCTGCAGCGTGGTGGGACTGATCTCCAGGTCTGCTGACTCCTCCAGGTGTGGTCAAGGGAGCTAGGGTGAAGCTGGGGGAAAGGCAGGTCAGAAACCACAAGCAGTTGCCCCCCCTTCCTCCAAAAAGCAGTTGCAGTGCCCTCTCGCTCAGGGCCCAGCCATAACTCTCCCTTGGAGTCTTTCCATTAACACAGGCCATCAGAGAACTGTGTGTCCAAAAGTTTTTTCCAGCTGCATCACATGGCTATTAAAAGACATGGCCTCTCCCTCTCAGCCTTTGGCACAGCCAGATTTGAGTATTACAGGAGAGACTGCACATTGCTAATGAATTAGGGAAGGGAGTTATCCAAGTAACAATCTGGGGCTCTAAATGGCTTTCTGGAAAAGGCATCTGGAGGCAGGAGGCAGTCACTATCTTGCAGCAGGGCTCTGCACACATTGCCAGACATGTTGTTCCTCCTGGGAAGCCAAAGTCTCTCTCTCGAGATGCCAAGTCTGAGCTAAGCTGGAAATGGCAGGGGCACCCTGAGAGAGAACAACAACAAAATGCCTCCAAGTCAAAACATATAAAAGGCCCCTTAAGCTTGTTTTGACCTGGGTTTCTCTTCTCCTCAGACTACCACTTCAAATAATAGACCTGTCAGCAACAGTTCAGAAACTCAAGGACTACCCCATCCACATCCCCTGCCAGCTGCTGACTTTCCAGACCCCAGGAGGGCTGTCTGAGATCAGAGGTACAAGCTGCCACCACAAGCAATGCCACACTCAGAGCCCGGTGTGCTTCATTGCCTTTGTCTCCTCATTTGTACAGAGATTTGGAGCTCTCTTGAAAGGTGCTGACCTCTAGTAGGATACTGTGAGTGAATCAGGCCTTCCATTCTAGGCAGGGCTCATGTGACGGGGACTAAAATATTCCCTGACATGCTTCTGTCTACAGGTTATTTGGAGCAAGTCATAATTTATCCCTAGCTATTCCAAAGTATTGGCTGAACTCATCCAGAAGCAAAGAATATATATGGCCAAACCATGGTGTGAGACCTGAGAAGGGCAGGAAAGGATGCTCCAAGGAGACAGGGCCAGAAAGGCCATTTCAAGCTTCTCCAGGCTTCCCTTCCAATCACAACTGGAAAGATCCACATCCCTGACCTCATACTGCCAGGTTCCTTCCTCCCCCCAGGAGTGGAAGGACAGCAGGAAGATGGCTGGGGAGAATATCTTCTTCCCACTTCAACTACCATCTCCCAAGACACATCCGGAAATCAATATATTGAGTCTATTCTCCCACATACCACCCCTCAGCTTTAACACTGGCAGGTGCTCTATGAAAATGTCCTCAGCCAGCCCAGCACCCTGAAGATTTGTTTGAGCAAGGCTTACTTAGGATGAACTGCCTTAGACACGTGGCAGTGCTTTGCCTAGTCAGGCTGCCCAGAAATGGTGTGGTCTTGTGGATCTGAGCAAAGAGTGAGACTCTGGCAGTCAAGCAAGCTGGACTTCAGCACTGTACTCACGGATGGGCTGGCAGAACATTTGATTTTTTTTCTTTTTTGGTTTGCTAAGCCTGCACTCCTCATTATCAGAGCATCGGAACTACTTGGCCTCAGTTATAGCCAGTGGATTTCCAGTAAGCACAAACCCTCAGCACCCAGAGTAACAGTAAGCACTAAGGAAAGAGCTCTTCAATGATCATTCCAGGCACAGTCAAAAGAGAAACTAGCCCCTCAACCCAGCCTTTCACCTCCCACCCCCACCACACACCACGGGGGCACCATAAGCCAAGGCAATTTAAGTCCTGCCCAGTCTCATGGGTTCGCGGCCACTCTGAAAAGCCACCCCTCCCGCAGTGCTCCCTTGCAGCATATTTACCATAAAAAGGCAGCATGATGCTATTCAAAGTCACTCACTGCAGGAGGGAGACGAAAAAAAGGAGACATGACAGTGGGTGGGAGGAAGGTTGGGGGCAAGGGGTGAAGACGAAGCAGCTGTCAAAATGCTTCTTGCTCAGAGACAGAATCACACTCTCAGTCACACTGTTCAGAGTAGCCCAAGGACTTTGTGCATCAAGCTTCACCTCTGGCTGAAGACAAGGTGTCTTAGGCAGTCTGCTAGGCAGCCGGCTCTCAGATTGCTGTCTGGCAGAGCTAGAGCTTCTCCTTGAAGGAGTGCAGCTCTGGCAGTCCACACTGGATATGCCCCTAGTCACCAGCAGCACACATCTACCCCCAGCAAGCTGTGCTCCTGACCTCTGTCAGGAGGTTCGGGTGCTATCTCACCCACCTTCGCACTTACACTCACAGCTCAGCCACCGCGAAATGCCGAGAAGCTCACAGGTAGCAACGCATGTGAATAAAAGTTGGGTCTAATCCATGTAATTCGGACTAAAAAGGTTTGTTTAGCGGCAGACTGCTTGCCAGCAGTATCTCGTGCCCTTTTTGAACTCAGCCTGCTGGAAAACAAACCCTCGGGGGAAGAGGAGAGAGAGCGATCAGGCAGGATAAAGCGCCTGCCCATGCAACTGTAATTCCCGCCGAGGAAGCCGCAGGCACACACTGTGCCCATTGTGCAGAGGTAACCGGACAGGAGGAAGGAGGGGCAGCTCAGCCCAGCTCTGTACGCACCGGCAGCCCTGCGAGAGGCCACGAAGCGCCTCCCGGCTCACGGGCACCGCCGTCGATCTTTGCCCCGGTCGTTGTGCGGGGCCAGGCCCGGCAGCCCCGGCTGAGCGGGGTCACTCCCGGTGGGGCGGGGGGCAGAGCCTGGGCACGGCACAGCGCGGAGGAGGGAGGGCGAGAGACCGCAGGACCGGGCGCAGGCTGGAGCCCCCTTCTGCAACAGGCTGCAGCCAGGCGGGCCCTGCGCCTCCTCCCGCCCGAACGGGGGCCAGTGCTGGTGCGGCAAACACCGAGCGCGGCGGGGGCCGTGCCAGTCCTGCCTGGGCTCCGGCAGAGCCCCCACTGCACGGCCCAAACACGGCCCCTCTGCTCCCTCCCTCGGGCCCCGCCGCACAGGGTGGGGGCGGACACTGCCACCTGCGGACACGAGGACAGCAGCCCCTTTCCCCGAGACCCCTCGATCTTCCCTAGCCGCCGGGCAGCGCACCAACCCCCCCGCCCCCATCCCGCACCCAGCAGGCGGGCACGGGCCGTTCAGCCCGCGGGCGGAGAGGCTGACCCTGCCCGCTCGGTCACACCTCACCCTTCCCCGCGCAGAGCCGAGCCAGGCGCCGAGCGGTGGCTCTTCAATGCCCGGCAAGCAGCGGCCCGGGCGCGGCCACGGGTGCCCACGGGAGCCCTCCGGGACAGGGGCTGCCGCACGCCGCTCCCCGACGGACGACGGTGGGGCAGACGCCGCTCCCGGCGCCCGCGCTCGCTGCCCAGCGCCACCCGTAACTTTCTGCCGGTGCCGCTGCCAGCCCCAGCAGCTCCCCCGAGCAGCAACCCCGAGCAGCCCCGCACACCGCCCGCGGAGCGCCGGACTCACGTACGGGCAGACCCCCGCGCCGGCCGCGGCGCCCGAGGAACGTGTTCCCTCCAGGGCCCCCCAAACCCCGGCCGTACGCCGGCTCCTCACCCTGCGGCAACCGCGTCCCCGCCCCACACCCCGGCACAGCCCCGCGCAACCCGCTGCCGCGGCCCCAGCCCGCCCGTACCTGCCCAGCCGCCGCCGCCGCTCCTTCAACCCGCGGCCCATCGCCCGCTCGGCGCTCGGCGCGACTCGCCTGCCCGGGGCGGGGCGGGGGCGGTCCCGGNGCTGCTGTGCCAGCGCTACCAGGAGTACGTGCGGCGGCACCCGGCCGCCACGGCCCAGCTGGAGGGCACCGTGCGGGGGCTCTCCTATCTGCTGCCAGGTGCGCGGAGCAGCGCGGGCCCTCGGGCCGGGCCGGGGGTGCGCACGGCGGGGCGCAGCGGGGGCTCCCCCGGCGCTCGCTGGTAGCCGCTCTCTTCCTTTCGCAGGTCGCTTCTCGGACTCGCACGCCCTGTCGGAGCTGGGTAGGTGGGCAGCGGGGACTGCGCTGTGTCCCTGCGCGGGTGAATGCGGGTCTGCTCCCCGCACCCTGCTTTTCACCATGGCTGGCCGCGTCCTCCGGCAGCCCGTGGGAGGAATCTGCACATCTTGCTGCTTCCTGCCCTCGTCCCCTGCCGGGGACAGAGGCAGAAGTGCCGGTTTGGCTTGTTTTGTGTGCATCCGTTCTACGGTGTTCTCTTCCTTTTCCAGTGTATTCTGCCTCCAACCTCTTAGTGCTGTTAAATGACTGGATTCTCCGAAAGGACCTGCAGCGAAGCCTGCCCGTGGTAAGGCTGGAGTGTGTGGGAGGAGGATTTGGGATACATGCTTCTTCCTTGCAGAAGCTTTCAGGGAGTGTCTGTAGAAACTTGAGAGGTCTTTGCTGTGGCCTCTCTTTGTGGTCAGGTATGGAGAGGCCAGAGGCAACCTCTGAAGGCAGGTAAACAGCAGCCCTGCCCTGTAGCTCCTGTCTTGGGGGAGTGGCCAGAGTGCTCCCTGGACGACAGAAATCAGGCCCTGACTTGCACCTGAAACTCCACTGGGTTTTTTTGAGAAGCTCAGAGTTCAAGCAAGGCAGAGGTGTTGCTGTTTCCAGAGCAGGGGCTCTCGAGCACTGGAGCTCTGATTCCATCCCTCAGACTCTTCCTTTGCATATGCTATTGAGCAAAACAAACATAAGCACCTTGCTTCTATGTCTCACTTGCATGAGCCCCAGATTGGCTTGCAGCACTTGTTAGACTCTTTGGGGAATGGAGAGGAAGGTGTTTTTTTCCAGATAAACCTCTTCTGTTACAAGACTCACCAGTGTGTGAGTTGGATGTAGGCAGCTCCCTGGCTGGAGCATAAGGTGTGTAACAAACAGAAACGCAGAAGACTTCCCTGTTTGTTAAAGTCAAAGAGAATTTCAGCAGTACTGTCTTTATTGATGCTTTTTAATGGGTTAAATCCTGTGGTTGGCAGCAGCAGCAAGTTCCCATGTGGAAAGCAGGGATCTAGACTGGAAGAGCACCTACTGTGTCAGGGTTCATGCCTGGAATCTAGACTGATGCTGTATTCAGCAGGCATTCACTCTTGGTGTGTCTGGGGACTCTTGGTCCCCTTCCCTCTGCTCAAGCTTACTCCCTCATCAGCTCTGACCAGAGAGGATGTTTGTTGTATCTCAACTCTGAAATCCTGTGTGATACTGTGATGTCTCCGTCTGCACCTCCTTGGAGGTAGATAAGTGAGCTTGTACATAGGCTCTGGCTACAGTGGAGACACCACTTTGTGTTGCTGACACTGTGACTTCTAAGGCCATCTGATGCTTATTTCCAAGGGTCCTACCAGGCTGGGCTGTGTTTGTGCCCTCTTTAACTCTGGAGAAGAACATGCAGCTTATCCCCCTCCTCCCCTCTGTGTTTTGCAGTCACTGCCCCAGCAGAAGCTGCTGACCTGGCTGAGTGTGCTAGAATGCGTGGAGGTCTTTGCAGAGATGGGGACAGCCAGGGTGTGGGGGGAGATGGGCCGGTGGACCATCATTGTCCTCATCCAGCTGGCTAAGTAAGTGCTGCGGAGGGGGGTAGGGGCAGCGTGCGCTCAGAAAGGGGATCTGGAGGGCACTCAGTAGTATCCCAGGAAAAAGACTAAGCAGGATTGAGCTGCCAGTCCCTGAGGCTGGGGGAGTTTGGAGTCTTATGGTGTACTACATACCATGCCACGGAAGGGAACAGTTTCACCTCTCACCTTGCCAGTTGCTCTGAGCAGACCTGAGCATGTCCCTGTTCTGTGGAAGCCAACTTTCTAGCACAACAGGAACCCAGCTTCATAGTCTGGTACTGAAGGCTTCCACATGTCTGTTCACAGAGCCATCCTTCGTCTCCTGCTCCTGCTGTGGTACAAAGCTGGCATCCAGATGTCTCCTCCCATTGTGCCACTGAACAGGGAGCAGCAGCCTCTCCACCCTCGAGGTGAGCACGTGGTGTTGTCATCATTGACTTAGCGCCTTGCTGAGCCACATGTCTTGTCCTGCTGGAATTACTCATCAGAGCAGTGGTTTGTGCAGCACAAGGAACCTTTAGGCTTCATTACTCAAGGTTGAGCTGCGTTGAACTTTCTACCCTTTGCAGAGGACGAGTTAGCTTAGTGGCAGTGTTGTCTTATGGTCTGGAAGGAGGGGATGAAGAAGCCCAAGCCAGGAACTACTGACTGACTGACTGTGAGTCAGGCTGCATGTTCCCTGGTCCAACAATGAGGAAAGAGGTCCTAAGCCTGGGCAGTGTCAGGCAGATTTACCTTTTCACCCTCTGCCGTGTATTAGCCCCTGCAGGATGGTCTGGTTTGCAGTAGATCAGCTTTTCAGTCTGCTCTTCTTGGTGGCAATGTAGGGGAGGGTGCTGCCAGCTCTGGGGTGAAGCATATGGCTTTGAAGCCTGATGCCTCTGGCTGTTTTCTTCTGCAGATGTGGAAAACAATTCTTCAGGAAAGGATCAGACCTATGTTGGCAGGCGTTCCAGCCGTGTTGTGCGCTCTCTCCAGAGCAGTAAGTAACTGTTTGAAACCTGAGCTGTTTCTACTCTGTGCCCTTTATGTTTGATGTGGGTATGAGCAGTAAACAGTAGAACCTTGTACTGGGACATGTCTTGCCAATCACTGGGCCCACTGTGAGTGGATGTGGATATCAAAGCAGTGGGGACTCAGACATGTGCTTCAAGGCTAGCACTGAAATTGTATTTTCTCAAGTGAGCTGTGCAACAGACAGCTCTTCATCAGGGTTATGCTTTGAGGAGCATAGTTCTTACTAGTACCTCTCCCTGCTCTGTCCCCTTTGGAGGCAAGCTTTGAGGGTGCTGGTCAGCTACAGCAGTTGCTGTGTCTGCAGCTCTTCAAACTTTCCTGTTTCACATCATCACAGTGCAGAAAGCAGTGAGGTGGTAGTGCAGGGAAGCATGGTAGGAAGGTGTCCTGATTTTGGCTGGGGTAGGGTTAGTTTTCTTCCTAGTAACTATTAGATTGCTGAGTTTTGGGTTTAGTATGAAATAATGTTGATAACATACTGATATTGTAGGTTGTTGTGGAGTAGTAGTTAGCCTAAGCCCAGGACTTCTCAGTTTCCCAGGCTCTGCTAGTGAGGAGGTGCACAAGAAGCTGAGAAGAATGTGGTCAGGATGGGTGACCTCATCCCACCAAAGAAATATTGCATACCATAGAATGTCATGCCCAGTATATAAACTGGGGGGAGTTGGCTGTGAGGGGCCAATTGCTTGTTGGGGATAGAATAAGCATTGGTGAGAGGGTGGTGAGCAGTTTATTGTGCATCACTTGTGTTTCTTGAGTTTTGTTATCTTGCTTTTTGTTGTTGTTGTTATTATTTTACTTTATTTNAGAATGTGGTCAGGATGGGTGACCTCATCCCACCAAAGAAATATTGCATACCATAGAATGTCATGCCCAGTATATAAACTGGGGGGAGTTGGCTGTGAGGGGCCAATTGCTTGTTGGGGATAGAATAAGCATTGGTGAGAGGGTGGTGAGCAGTTTATTGTGCATCACTTGTGTTTCTTGAGTTTTGTTATCTTGCTTTTTGTTGTTGTTGTTATTATTTTACTTTATTTCAATTATTAAACTGTTATCTCAACCCATGAGTTTTACCTTTTTTTGATCTCCCCATTCTACTAGTCGGGGGGCAGGGGTGCTCCAGGGCCAGGGGGAATGAGCCAGCAGTTGTGTGATACTTAGTTTCCAGCTGGGACAAAACTTTTATTTGTGTTAGTGACCAGATCTGCTTGTTTCAGCCCCATCGCTGCAGTCCCGGCACTGGGGGTCCCCCCAGCAGAGGGAGGAGTCGCAGAGCAAAAGAGCAGGGGAGATGAACCAGCCTCCCACCCCTCTGGGTCTCCAAGAAACCTTCGCAGAATCCCTCTACATTACCCGCCCTCTGCTCCACCGTATCCTGCCGTGGCTGAGTGCGCGCGGGTGCCGGCAGAGGGTGCTGCGGGCTCGGCCCTGATGCAGGGCAGCGCCTCGC
Organism: Grallaria varia; assembly: GCA_013396735.1. Lineage (NCBI taxonomy): Eukaryota > Metazoa > Chordata > Aves > Passeriformes > Formicariidae > Grallaria > Grallaria varia. The sequence goes on from VWZG01010828.1 coordinate 141,779, forward strand.
CAGGCTTCGCTCCCTGCCGGGGCTCTGCTTGGGCGGGGGCCTCGGGACTCCTGCCTTCTCTTACACTTTGTTGGCTGGCGTCAGCCCCGGGACCCCCCAGGACTGCCTTAGAGTGTATTCTCCTGCACTTGGCAGAGCTTTGTCTCCGTGTCTCTTGTAAGGCATGGCTCATCTTTCCATTCCTTGACTGTGTGTTTCTAGTATTGAGTTTAGGAGTGTGGGGCCAGAGATCATGGAAACCCTGGCTTCTCTCAGCAGTCCTGGACATCTCAAGGTCAGTCTGACGAAGTCTTTTTTGATTCTTGAGGATGGAGGTGGCTGAACATTGCACTCGCCCATTTCCCAGTCCTGGCAGGCCCTACTGAGAGAAATACACAGAGGGGCTGGTCTTTAGCTTGGAGAGCGACACATTTACGTATCCTCTGCAACACTTAAGAGTGCTCTCTGTTCTAAGCTGACGCAGTGTGCTCTGCGTGGAGCTGAGAGTGGAGGGCTTTAGAAACCCACTTTCTTTTCCCTGCTGGCTGCTGCTGCTGTGACTTAGCTTCCTGCCCTCCTTCTTCCAGTCTGAGCTTGCTGAGTGATCTGAAAGACCTAAACAGGCGAGAGCGAGCGGAGCTGAGGCGACGAACCATCCTACTGCTGTACTACCTGCTGAGATCTCCTTTCTATGACCGATATTCAGAGTAAGGGGCCCCTGCTGGGCTTTTGCTGAAAATTTCCTTTTTAGCTGAAATAGCATCAGGGGACTGGGTGAGTAGATCTGAAGAGGTCTGGGTGCCTGTGACCAGGTTAATCTGAGCCCTTGCATAACAGCTGCCCTTGCTGTTCATTTGTTCAATACCTGGGGCAGGAGGTGTCCAGCTGGACTCGTTCATACTCTCTCCCTTCCTAGGGGCAGGATCCTCCTTCTTCTGCGGTTGTTGGCTGATTACGTGCCTGGAGTTGGCTTCGTCACACGTAAGTGGGTCCCACTGTTACATCCCTCTTTCTGTTGGGTGAAGAAAAGTGAGGGCCATTGGGAACATCTGTCAGTTGGTTTCCAATCTGAGGAAGAATTGCCAAGTCCCTAGAGTGGTTAGCGCTAGTGCACCCTGTGTTGATGCTTGAGTCATTTTTAACTGGAAAAGGAAAGGATCAATTGCTTCCTGGCTTGACAGTAATAAACCTCTGCATGCCCTGAGGCTGCAGAGCTTGGTCTCTGCCTCCTAGGCCTCTTCTCCTGGGCTTCCTTTCTGCCCCTCTGCTGGCGCACCAGGGCCCTGCTTTGCAGCCCTGTTTGTGCCCTCTTTTTCTTGACCCCTAGTCTGCAGTGCAGACACAAACGGTAAATGAGTGCCTAGAAGTATTGACCCAGTCAGGAACCAATTGGGCCAAACCACGTCTGTGTTCTGGTCTTTCACCAGAGGATCCCTTTATTATGGGCCAGAACTTCATCTCCCCTCTTCCCTGATGATATGAATCTTTGTGGAGTTACTCATGGCAGTGATGTGACATTACATCAGCCTGGCATCAGGGGATTGATTGTCCTTTCTTTGGGGAGATCACAAAGCTGGCTAGCTCAGGAAGTGCTTCCTCCAGTTAGTGATTTCAGACAGGCTTTGGAGCCTGCATTAAGCCATGTGCTACATAAGCATTTTCACTCTACAGCAGATGCTTCTGTGTTTACACCTGCTCTCTGTTGCTGTCCTCCCTCTTCCCCGTGTCACAGCAGTGCCCTCCTGACTCTCTCTGTGGATTTTTCCCTTGCACATTGTAGAACCCCCACCATTCCCACTGGAGCTTGGATACGCCAGCTCTGAGGGAGTGATTGGTGTCCCACACTGTGGCTGTGCTTATCTTGTTTCACCCAGCTTGGTCCTGGCAGCACATTGCAATGTTACCTCCCATCTTGGCAAAAGTAACTGTTGTATTCTTGGGTTCATCTGAGTTGTGTAAGTGGAGATTTGTGATTGTTGGGTATCATAATGAGAAGGGGGGATGGACCCCTTAGACACATAGCTTCAAATTCTTACCTTTCTACATGTGTGATCCCTCTATTCTCTTGTTTCAGGGCCACTGATGGATTACTTGCCTGCTTGGCAGAAAATCTATTTCTATAACTGGGGTTGATGAGAAGATGATTATTCTCTGCTAAGATCATGGCTGGACATTTCTAAGGAGGGCAAGCAGGCTGGGGGGAGGGATGTTGATTATGTCTAATTTTCAGTTAAACCATCAGTGAGAAGCTCCTGTTCTGCAGGATGGGGAGGGGGGTATATGTGATTTTTTTAACAGATCTAGCTGTGAATGATGGACACTACATGTGTGTAGAGACCCTGGCCACCTACTTCTTGGACCATTCTGTGGCTGCAGTGATGGTGATGGGGCAACCTCTTTTTCTAAGCACCTGTCTTTTTCTCTTTTTGTACAGCTGCACTGTAATAAAGCCAGGCAGCACAGTAGGTTTTTGGAGAGCATTATGTCACACGTCAAGGCACTGAGGTTGAGCCTGCAACCTGCTTGTGTTGGCCATGCCTGGCCAATCAGCTTGGAAAGGACTTGTCTGTCAAATAAACTGACCAAATGGAGAGAACTAACCTGAAGAGCCTGTCCCTCTTTGCATGGGATCCCCTGTATCTGGTTGCCAGCAGGTCTGTCTCTGTCAGAAAGAGCAGCTTTTGCAGTTTTCTACTCTGGGATACACTGTCCCTTAGAACCCTTTTGCTCTGGCCTGTGTCAGTCAGGGCCCTACGTGTTGCTCAGTGGATGACTAGCCTCTGTAACTCCTGGTACCTGGTTCAGTCCCCAGATTCGTGGGGTTCCCCTGGTGGTACACAGGGCTGCAGTGTGCAGGCTGCTTTCCTAGCACCTAATGTGTGCAGAATGGCTGCCAGCCAATGCTCTGGGGCTTGGCCAAGGGCAGAGAAGTGATTGATTCAGCAAATACTGCTGCTCCATATTTAATAATGGGGCCCAGGACAGGCCTGTATCTCCTCTGCTAACTGGAGTACAAGTGAGGCACCAGTCTGCAGTGAGCTGCTGTGGAGGCTCCCTTGGCCAGGACAAAGGGGTAGCTCGCTGGTGGCGCTGGATTGACCCACAGGCAGCTCCCTGTGCAGTGCTTGGGAGCTGGAAACTGCCAAGTCTGGGTGCCCCAAGTGGGTGTCAGGAGCATTCCTACCTTAACCATCTCTGAGGGATTCTGAGGCTGCAAGGCTCATAGCCTTGTTGCTTCAGCACCTGAAATTGGGGATGTAGTCCCATGTGCACATCCCCTAATGGACCACCACAGCTGGGGACCACAGGACTTTGCCAGTGTAGGGGGCTGTATTGCCACGTCAGCTGACAAGGCCCTGCAGCACGGCAAGAGCAGCGTGAAAAGCCATGAACAAAGGACTGCACTCCTTTGCTGGGGTTTTCAGTAGAGGAAGATGCTGAAGACTGTGAAGTCTGTAAGGTGGTGGCGGGAGTCACTCCTGGGTACAAGGTGGTAGTGAGCTGTGGCTGCACATGAGGACATAAACCAGTGCAGGGAGGGCTCTGAGCAGCTGATGAAGACCAGGCAGATGCAGCCCAGGACCTAAAGGTGAAGACACAGTGAGGGGTAGCAGCAGTGCTTGGGAGGGGCCACTCAGTGGGTGTCCTGGGCAACTGGGGTGGCTCGTCTGTGACCTCACTGCAGAACTGGTGGAACTGGTCAGTGTGCACCATGCTGCGCTGGCTTCTGCTGCTTACCCTGCTGCTGGGGGCTGCCCTCCCAAAGCCTGTGGACCAAAGGTGATGGTACTTCCATGCTCCTACTCCTTGCCCTGGTACCTGCAGAGGTACCCCAGGGCTCGACAAGGGATGGCACTTGTGGCACCAAGACTGGGAGAGCTGGCCAGGCTGGGTGGAAGACATGCAGCACATGAGAACTCTTGTGCCAGCCTGTGTGAGTGCTGTAGGACCTCAGTTCACTCCTGCCCCATGGTTTTCCTTTGTAGGGTCAGCTATTTGGTTCCTGAGGACTTCTCTGCTCCCCTGGAGCTTCCACAGAAGCACTTTGGTCTGGTGGATGGTACAGTACTCTCCTTGGCCCTCTGAACCTCCTTTCCTTGCACTCACCCCTCCAGGTGGGCAGTTGTCCCTAATTCCAGGCAGAGCTGAGCCCAGCCTCTCTGCTCTGCCTGCAGATTACGGCATCAAACCCAAGCAGCCTCGCTTCAGAACCCCGGTGGCCCACGAGCGGCCAGCGGTGCTGCGCAAAGCTGGCAAAAGCAAGCGTGATGGTCTTGACCTGCTGGAGTACTATGACGATGCCCACCTGTGAGCCAGCATGCCCCCATGCCCACCACAGCCTGGCAGGTGAGGGCTGGAGTAATAACCTCCAGAGGTCCCATCTGATCATCATACGATCTCTGGCCTCCAGGGATTGCAGCCAGGGCTCTTGAACCAAACCCAAGAAGCTCCACATCCTCTTGGGGTCCCAAGGGCCCAAACCCAGTGCGTGGGACACAAACAGCACAGTAGCCCTGTTCCATGAACCATCATATTTAATAGTTGTTGCCACCACAGCAGATCCAGCTGAAGCATAGAGACCACTTGCTGCAGGGACCAGGAGAGCTCTTCTACCTCCCTGGTGCTTTGCACAGCTCCCTGCAGGCTTTAGCCCTTCCCTGCCCTGCTTCAGGCAGGCACCCAGCTCTATGCAGGGGCTGAGCCCCACTGCCCTGGGGTGCCCCAGCCCTGACCCTGCCTCTGTCACCTGCAGCTGGGGGGAGAGGGGAAAAGGGCAGAGAAAGGCTTTCCTCCCGAGGGTATAGTTACTGCAGGGAGGTATGAGGGGATTTTTCTCTCTCTCCAGGGCATGGATACAAGACAGGAGGGATGGGGACAGAGGCAGGGGAAAGCTGTCTCATCTCATTCTGGCTCTGGCAGAAGGGATACTAGGGGGCTCCCTCTGCCATCCCTGCCCAGCAGCCATGTTCCAGGGCCTGGCACAGAGGTGATCCCATCTCCCAGGCAGGAGCCAATATGTGGGTCTTGTTTTCTGTAGCTGCTGTGTTATCATACTGCAAGAGATCGACTGCCACTGCAATTAAAAGTCACCCCAGATGGATGTGACGGGAAGCTCTGCCATGGGTTACAAGGAGGAGATGCTGCCACCCCAGCCTGCAGGTGGACAGGGCAGGAGCATGCTACTGCCCCCTCCAACCGTTCACAAGCAGAGCACCCAGAGGGTGCTTCTCCAATAGAATAAACTAAGAGTATTTTGTACAAGAAACACAATTTGTCCAGCCCTCCCCCCTCCCGTCCCCCCAGCCTGAGGAAGGGGAGTCACAAAAAGAGGCGGTGCTCCATGCCCCAGGGAGCCCTGCCCCTGGCCCGCTCCTTCTCCAGGCTCAAAGCAGCTCTTGTCCATGCACAACACGGGGAAGGGGCTAAACAGCAGCCTTGGCTGTGCAGGTGCCTGTGCCAGCCCCTACTCCAGGTAGATGTCCTCCGTGGGGCACGTGTACTCCACATACTCCTTGTAGAATTGCTGAAAAGCCCTCCTGCAACACAGCATCAGGCAAAGCTGAGCAGCATCCTCCCCCACGAGGGAATTCCAGATCCCCATTGCCATCCTCCTCCTTGCTCACTGCCCTGTGGCCAGTTTGACCTTTCAGCCCCCCCAGATCCTGGCCTCTCCTGCATTTGCTCCCAGAGCTGCCATCAGAGCTGCAGGGTCTCCATCCTTGCTCTGATTTCCTGCACAGTGCACGACTTTAAGACATCTGCCTGCAAAGCCTTGCACTGGGACTTGTTCCAGTGCTGCCCAGAATATGATGCCCATAATCCTGTCAGCCCTGGCTCTCACCCCAAGCCTCTCACTTGAGGGAAGAGGTGCCAGCCTGGGGCTGGGTCCAAGTCCCACACATATGGAGAGATGATGGAATTCAGTCTAGCTGCCTCATGCCGCCTGCGTTTTGTGAGATAGCCTTCCCTGCCCAGCCAGGACTCACCCTACAGACTCTGCCAGTGGCTTCGTGGACTCCTCCGAGACAAAGACATGACAGGCAAATCTGTGGTCAGCAGGGTGTTTGGTGATGAACCCAAAATATCTGAGGGCAGAGAGAGCAAGTGTGACTGGACCAGCAGGCACAGGTACCACGGCATCCTCAAGGTGTACCCACCCTTAAGCATAGTGGTTTGGGACCTGCAGCCAGCCCCCTGCCAGACCCTGGTGGCCATCAGCTGCCACAGCCCATGGCCAGACTGGGATGTAATGCCTATCCAAATGTGCTGGGAAATCTCCTCTTTCCTTCCTAGCCCAGTCTTTGCTGCCCACAGTGAGTAGGAAGGCAGCAAAGCCTCTGCACCACTGCTTCCTTGGTACTCACTTGTTGTTCTTTGGATGGTACCCACAAAAGGAAATGTTCTTCAGCTGGAAAAAATGGCTACACTTGTTCACCTGGGGGAGAGAGAGAGAGAGAAGAACTGTCAACGTTTTCCTCCCCTGCTGTGGGGCAGGTCTCTGGAAACACGCACTTGGAGACTGAGGAGTGAAATGAACTGGAGCCTGATCCTGGGCTGCTGTCAGCAGCAGTTTCTGGATTGCCCCAAGTACTTGCACAAAGAGAGCTTTTCCAGGCAGTCCTGGTGGCTCCCACCCCAGCTGTCTCTACCACCAATAGCTCCTGCAGGGTTTCCCTGGAGGCCCTGGGTTAGACTGTACGCAGGCTAGAGTCAGTGCTGCTGTTAACCAGCATACACAGCCCTTTTTCCTTATTAAAAAGGCTCTCAGAAACACCATCAGATAAAAGGTGAATGGACAACTTAGAACTAAACAAGTCATTCAAGTCTGAGTATTCAAAGGGTCCCCACCAGAAATGAAAACTTCTTTATACAAGTCTAAAGCACAACTAAATTGATGGCATCCTCTAGATACAGGCAAGACTTATATAGAAAGATGTAGAAACCTCAGCCCAACTCTGTCACAGCACTCAGAGCCACGAAATACTCCTGCCCCCCAGGTGCAGGGGAAGTTTTCCAACAGCTTGCTGCAAAGCCCTCACTTGCCTCTGCTCAGCATCTCAACTGTGCTTTACTAGACTACTTATGCAGAATGCTAATCAGCAGCCTGCCCTAGCCAGATAAAGAGATTACAGGGCAGATTTGGAGGACACCACTCAAAATAGTAGCAGAAAGGTTTAGAAGCAGCTGACAGATTACTGGGTATGGCTCAGCTTGGAGCATCCCAGCACAGCGGCATGCTTAGCAGTTGCGAGGGCATCAGCTGGTGGTATTCCCAGAGCTGGGACCTTGTGAGGCATGGGGGACCCTGATGGTGGGCCTAAACCCCTGATGATGGTGTATCTCACACCCTCAGATGTGGGGTGGAGACACTCAATTTCCATATGCAAACAGGACAGAGGGCATAAGCCACCCAGAGCAGCAATCAGGGAAGGGATGAGACAAGCAGGGAGCGGGGCACTACCTTGCTGTGCTCCTTGGAGTCGTCAGCTTTCACAGCAATCTTGACCCCACGCACACTGATCTCCAGGACACAGCTGGAGGGTGGGTTAAAGTGCACAGTGAGGCGGCGTGTGGTGGCAATCTGAGGGAGAAAACAGAGAGAAAAAGCCCTGGGACTTGTGACCGGTGCTCATGACTCACCTCTTCCTCACTGAGGCTGCCAGAAGCAGCAGGCACTCCTGCTTCCGAGGATGGTGTGGGACACTACCTTCTGCATGGCTGCGCAGAGCACGTCATTGCCCTTGTGATAAGGAACCTGCACCGAGCCAAGGAACTTCACCCGAAACTGGTCCACCCAGTCACTGCTCTTGGCCAGAGCTGGAAGAGAGAGCACATGGCAGCAAAAATCTCTAATGACAAGGTGTGTGGGCTGAGCTCCACCTCCCCTCTCCATCTTCCAACCCCTGCATGTTTCCCTGCCAAGAGAACCCTTCCTGCAACACTAGGTACCAATTCCCAGCATCACAGCAGAAGCTGCCCATTGCTTCCTGATGAGTGCCCAGCTTAGTCCTCCCCTGATACCCCTGCGCAACACCAGCTGCTGCTCAGCGGAGAGGATGTGAACAAAATATGGGGGACATCATCAGGCTGCATGCAGAGGCTTGTACCTCTTACGTGGTCTGGGTCCTTGGTGACTTCAATAGCGTAGTAGGCAGGAAAAATACCCCGATCACCTGTGCGCATGTTGTAGGCCTCATACCAATAATCTTCTGCCTGTACCTCCACCAACAAGGGATCGTCCACCTCCAGCTCCAGTTCATCCGCATGGCGAGGCACAAACCTGGGTAGAGAGGCACTAGCAGCTCGCCAGCAAGCAGCACCAGTGGCCTTCTCAATGGCACACTGCTGGGGCACCCACCACCACCCCAGGCAGGCAGACCCCTCTCTGAGAACCTGAGATGCTAAATAAAGTACTGGAACAAGTTTAGGCTCAAAAGGTGGCAGTATCCTGCCACCTAAGGTAAGGGTGTCCCCTATTGCAACTCCCACACTGCTCCCCAGAGGTCTTATGTGCCCTTGGAAGCCTTGTCCATGTAGTACCATGGGCAAACAGTGTTCCTGGGCAGGGCATGAGCTACAGCCTGTTTCCCAGAGCTCACCACACCGAAAACACTGCAGCTTGTGCTAGCCCCACCCTGGTGGGAGAGCAGCACCAGCTTTCCCCTGTAAGTGGCTGGAGATACTGTTTGTGCCTTCAAGCTCACCTAAAGACGGCACGGTGAGTCTGCTCCTGCTCCTCCCCGTTGATCATGCAGGAGAACAACCCAAAGGACTCAGCACCTGGGGACAAAGGCAGAGGAGGACATCTCAGCGTTGAGGGGTCGGCGTCATAGCCAAGGGAAGAACATGGGCCAGACAGGCTGCTAGGACTCCTGGGGGATGGCTCAGCCAAAGCCACATGATGCCACAGGAGAGGGAGGTATGGCTAGAGCTGCCACATTGGTGCTCCTCAGTACCCACAGGTGAGATGACCTTCCTGCACCAACCCACACAGGTGTGACAGCTGTCATCACCTGCTGCATGGGACCTGCTACAGGAAGCAGGAAGCCCTGCCTGCCAGGGCATACCACCAGCCCTGGTGCTCTTCTGGGCTTGGGGAGGAGGGTGGCACACCAGGGGGATGCTGTCCCCCTGTGAGCCCACTCAGCCACCCCCTCAGGCTCCTATGGCCATACCTTGGGCAAGGCAAAAAAGCAGTCTGAAACACCTACCACCACTCTAACCTGAAGTTCACAAGGCTTTTCCAAGCCCCTCTCTCCCATGCCTCTCAGACCACCAAGGACAAAGCCACAGGCTGCAGCAAGCAGAGCTGAGGCTCATGTCTGCTGATGGCTTACCACCTCCCGAGTGTGCCATACAGGCAGCCACCAGCCCAACTTCCCTCAGTGCCCAGCACTCACTGGAGGAGCGTGCCCGTCCGCTCATGAAGACATTGAGGAACTTCTTGGAGAAGTGGATGTCCGCCTCAGGGGTGGAGTCCTCAGAGAGGCAGACTGAGTCACGCTTCAGCGCATCCTCCTCGTATTCCTCACCGATGGCCGACTCATAGGGTGAGGAGATGCAGTTGTCATAGACTGTGGCCGAGTCGCTCTCATCACTGTAGCCTGAGTAGCACTGCTTGAGGCTGACCAGTTCCAGCTGCACATTCTCGTCCACCACCAGTGTGTATTTGACAGAGTCATAGGAGAGGGCACTGGTGTCTGAACTCACTGAAGCTCTCTGAAGGTTGTGCCCTGGCCGGGAGCCACCACTCCCACCACCACAAGAGGCCCTGGGCAAGTTTGCTTTGTCAGGGGACGACATGTAGTCCAGAACCTCATCCTCCTCGCTGATGGAGGGGTTAGTTTTCCCTGCCAGGGCTGAATAGCTGGAGGTGTCAATATCAGAGCTGATGGACATGCGGTTCTCACTGGACTGAGACAGGAATGGTTTGTCAGTCTCCAGGGGATCTGAGTTCTTCTGCACAGGTGTCAGGTAGATCTCCTCCGTGGCCTCCAACCTCACATCTGTCTGGTAGCGGATGCGATCCCGGTGTGCCTCAGGGCCCCTTGTCACCACCACCACGCTGGCACCATGTGGTGGGGCCCGACTGGTGGCCTGGTGCTTCTCGGGCAGCCGGGATGAGGCAACGCAGGTTGGTGCCATTTGGGTGGCTGCTGTGCGCCGGCATGGGCTCTCCGTGGATGTGCCCCGGTCTTTGGTGGAGGTTGTGCTGTTTTGGTGATTGACCTCATCACTCAGGCAAACGTGGTCGTGGGGAGGGGTCTGCTCACCTATAGGGAGAGGAGAGCAGCACTGAGAGCCCTGCAGAGGATGATGCTCCCTGTCAGGGAAGGTTTCCAGAGATGCAATCTAGACTCATAGAATCTTTTAGGTTAGAAAAAATCTCTAATTCTTGAGTCCCAACCATTAACCCAGCACTGCCAAGTCCACCACTAAACCATGTCTCTAAGCACCACAGCTACATGATTTTGAACACTTTCAGGGACAGTGATTCCACCATTTCCCTGGGGAAACTGTTCCAATGCTTCATCAACCTTTCAGTGAAGAAATTTTTCCTAATATCCAATCTAAATGTCCCCTGGTGCAACTTGAAGCCATTTCCTCTTGTACTCTTGCTTGTTTCTTGGGACAAGAGACTGACTCCAATCTTACTACAACCTCCTTTCAGGGAAAGCAAGACTCAAGACGGGCATGCACCTTGCATCCATGTGGGATGTTTTCTCCAACCTCCTGCTCCAGCACCACTTGTCTCAGCCTCCTGAGCACCATAAAAATGTGTGAGGAGCTGACCCTATCCAACAACCTGAGAACTCACCTGTTTTCAGAGGGGATGATGATCGGGACACCCGCTCCTGCCAACTGTGCTTTTTCCCCAGAGAGTTGTTATTCAGAGTGTCCTGAGGAGAAGAACAAAGCCTCCTTATAGCCCAAACAGTAAACAGCATGTGGCACAGCAGTGGCATCCATCTCCCCCTGGGTCCACAGCACTCTGCTCAGCGCTTCTCTCAGCTGGGCAATGCTGGGCACGTGATGCCAAGGGAGAACCCCTGCCAGCCCCATATCTCACCATGCTGCTGCTGCGAGAGCTGGTGTGGTAGAGGAAGCAGGGGGGCCAAGGAACCAGCTGGGTTGCATTCATCCACCCTGGGGATACCCAGCTGCAGGAGCCCAGCTGGACAGTCCCAGGACAAAAAGTTGAGACTCGAGCCTGCCTGGATGCTTTGCTCTCATCCTGCCGGCCCTGTCTACCTTTAAACCACCCAGCTTAACAAAATCCCAAGGGCCAGGCATTGTGCTGCTGCCCAGCTGGGAGCCAGCTACTGGATAGACTAATATCTGCCACTGGAGACATCCATATTGGGTGTATACAGGGATATACACAGATATGTATGTATGTATACAAATCTATACATTCACACACACACATATATACAGTTCGCTAGCAGACATCAATCCTGATCAGCTGGAGAGGAGAGTCACAACGGGGCTGCCTGTGCTCCCCATGCTCAGGCGAGTTTCTTGGGTGCCATGTCGTGCCTGCCTAGCCCTGGGTGGCTGGTTATGCACATGTACACATGTGTGTGCACAAGAGAACACGTGCTCAGCCTCACTGTAAGACCTGGGCACCAAAGGCCACCAAGTCCTCTCTAATAAGGACCCTCCTGCAGATGGGGAACAAGTCCTCGCTGCCTGCCTCAGAGGGGTGTGACATCCCATCTGCTGCAGCCACAGTCCCCATCCTCTCCTCCATCCCCAAGTTATCCCTGGACACACACATTCCCAGCCCCTCCTGTGGGGCACTGGGTGTTTCTGCCCCAGCTGCAGCAGTGGCATTTTCCATGCTGCTAGTTTTTGCTCAAGTACTAAGCCCCACTGAGACTTGCTGGATTTTCTCATGGCCTTATCATCATCCTGCAGCTCTTACCAGCAGCAAAGTAGCTGCCCTGTCCTTTACTTTGCTTCCCCACCAACATGAAGGAAGCCTTTGCCCCAAAAATTCATTATGTCACACACTGCTGAACCATGCCTACCAGATCCCTGCCTCCATGTGTGGGAGGGGAGAGACCCCTTCCACAGGGCTTCAGTGACCTCCCAGCATGACGTCCATGAATCCTTCCTGTGTCAAGGTAAATAACAACGCATCTCTACTCGCCTTTCCCAGGGACACGATGGGCTAGGACGCAGGCCAGGCAAGCTGTCACCCAGTGATCGCCTCTGTGTGCAAAGCGCCACGGGGCCAGCACACACAAGCCAGCCTGGCTGCTTTGACTGGGACAGGAGTCAACAATGCAGCAGGCAGAGCCCACCAAACCCATCCATCCCACAAGGCCAGGGCGCTCTGGGGTCTGTAATGCCTAGCCAGGCTGGAGAGGCATTCACAAGATCTTAGAGGGCGAACTTAGCCAGACACAAAAACTGCTTTTCCCCTTTGGGAAGCTGGGGATATTCCTTGCACCATTTCCAGGCCACCTGCCTGGGAAGATGATCACAGAGAGCCCAGCAGCAACTGCAGTATCACCAGGCTGGATCCTAGCCCCACAAGTAGAAGCTGGAGCAGAGGGTGGGATGATGTCCTGCTTTGTGAACACCCTGCCAGGCAAAGTGCCTGGTGTTCCAACTGGGCATTCAAGAGAGGATGTGTGGCTGTGGTCCCTCTTCTGACCACCAGCAGGAGAAGGGAGCTGGGCAGTGGAGGCAGATTTCAGGCTGATCCCCAAGGGATGCCCTGCACCCCATCCGCTCCTTGGGACTCATGTGGACAGGGAAAAACTCTCTGGTTAGAGGCAGAGGCACTCAGAACAGGAGCCCCAAGCACCTTACAGCCAGCCTCTCACTAGATGCTACCAACAGCACTGTCCTCCCTGGCCAGCCAGCCATGCCCCAGTCCTGTGTCCCCATCCCCCATGGTTCTAGGCTCCCGTTGCCAGCTGCAGCAAAGACTCCCTCTTCGATTCCCCATGTCCTCAGCTCAGCTGTGCCCATGGCTCTCAGTGAGTCCCACTGCACCCACCATCTCCTTGCAAAGGGATCATCAGCTCCTCTTCCCCAACCTACCATCTCTGCATCTCTCCCCACCTCAATCCCTCCCCACAGGCCTGCTCCCACGCCTGGACACTGTTTGGGACTGACTGCCCATGAGGGCACCCTGCTGTTCCCCTCTCCTCCAGCTGACTGTGGCTGACTGTGGCTGCCACGTGGCACTTACTTCTCAGGGTCCCTCATAGGGTGGGACAAGGCTGCTGCTGTTCCCTTGTCCATTATGCTCAGTGGGGCTCCCCCCCGTCTCCCCAGCCCTGCTGCCTTTGTCCCCGGTGCCAGCTCCCTGTGCGTGCCCATCCTTAGCTCTGTGCCTTCTTCCTCCTCTCACCCGTGGCCTCAGGCAGTGAGCTGGCATCAGCTGCCAGTGCTGGGCTGGTGACACCCAGCTCCAACTACTCCCCATCTGTCACCCACGGGGACACCTGCCTCTCGCTTCAAGCTCTTGGCTGAACGTCACCACGACGAAAATCCTCCTACTTGGCAGAAGGCAGAGCTGAATGCAGGAGGGTGGCAAAAATAGCCCCGCACGTTGCACACTTTGTGTGGGTTTGTGAAGTTGGCAGGAGGGACAGGGCAAAGGGACTCTGGCCACTGCTCAGGGTATCAGCATGTGGGGCATGGCAACACTGCCTGCCCTAGGGCTGACAGTAGCACCACGGACGTGGGGGTAGTCAGTCTTAGGTAAAATCATACAAAATCTCATACAAAATCTGAGCACGAGCAAGACAACAGAACCCCCTCGTTCTCTTGGCCACCATTTTGGGCATTGCTTTTCTCAGTTTTGCACGGGGCGCTGACATTAATACTTCTCTTGCCAGGTGCCGCTGCTCAGATGATGCCACCAAGTTCCCCCTGTCAGGCCTGAGGCACCTGGTGGCCTCATCCTGCCCTGGGGCTGGCACTGCCCCGACCCGGGGCTTCTGGAGCGCTGCCAGCTGTCGGTGCCAGCCCGTGGCGTCGTGCCCCGTCCTGCGATGGCCCATTCACGCGTTCTGTATGTCATGCCTCGCTTGCTCCCCATCCCACGGAAGCCCTTCCCAGCTCCCACCGTGTCCCTGCCCCACGGGTCCTGCTGGGAGCACAGCTCAGTCTCGACACAAATCCGATTATTCCATTCCCCCTCCATCTCGGCAGCAGGGATGGAAGAAGGCCCTCCTGGGCCCCAGGCGCGCCCAACCACACCCGCTGAGCGCAGCGCTGAGCTGCTCGGCGGTGTGCGGGGGTGGCCCGGCAGGGCGTCATCAGCTCCCCGGGACCCCCGAGGACCCCGGGCCCGCAGACCGCTCCCTCCGGCGCTGCGCCCGGCCAGGAGAAGGGAGTGCGGGACTGGGGGGCGGCGGCCCCGCCGAGCACCGCGGGGATGGGCAGCGGGGCCTTTCCCCGCCGCCCCTCCGGCCGAGCCCCGCCACCCGCTGCCATCCCCCCTCCCTCCATCCCTCCCTCCCTCCGAGACAAAAGATCCCGGCGGGCGGCGGGAGCATCTCTCCTGATCCCCCGCACCC
>VWZG01010828.1:156308-171280 GCA_013396735.1 Grallaria varia
CTCGGCCGGCGCGTCCCCCGCCGCGTCGATGAGGTCGAGCTGGAGCATCTCTGCCTGCAGCCGGCTGGCCTCGCCGCCGCCCGCCGCCCGGGCCCCGCCGCCCGCCCGGCTCACATGGCCCTGCCGGGATCAGCGCCCGCGATGAGGCCGCGGCCGCCGGGAAGCGGGGGCCAGCAGGGGGGGCCGGCGGCGGGGCCACCGCATCGGCACCCGCGTCCGCTGCCTCTTAAAGGGGCAGCGATGTTATCGCCGGGCCGGGAGCACCGCGCCCACTCCCCGCCGCCAGCATCCTCCCCTAGTGATGGGGTTCCCCCGGCACCTCATCCCCGGCTGCTGCCTGTCTGTAGCTACCTGCAGCCATCACATTAACCAGGATGCGCACAAACGTGCACACCCAGGTCTCATCTCATCATAACAAGTGCGGTTTTTTTACAGTGAGAACACCCATTTGGCAGAACAACCTCCCCAGGGAAGTGGTAGAGTCCCTATCGCTGGAGGTTTCCAAGACACCACTGCACAGGGTGCTAAATAGTCTCACCCAGGCTCACTTTCCCACACAAGGTTCAGCCAGGTGATCTTCTGAGATCCTTTCAAGCCTGGGCTGTGCTATGACTCTCCCATCCAAGGCCCTTTCTTGAATCCTGTCCTGGCAGTTGGGACTTATACAAGCATGTGGGGATTTTTATTGGAGGTTTGGTCCAACCTCTGCCTGGAGCAGGTCACTTGGGGCCTCGCCCATCACCCCTAAATATTCTCACAGACAGAGAACGAACTGCTGCGTTGGGTACTGGCACCATGTCCTGCACTATAGCTACTACTACTTTTTCTCTCTGGGGTTGAAATTTTCACTGCACACGCTCCTTCTCTCCTGTAACACTCAATGGGTGGCCAGGACGAGCAGCTCTATCCCCATTGCCTTATCCATATAGAATAAGCCTTCTCTCACCCTGCATTTACACATACTGGGACCCAAAGCTGTTCAGAAGAGATGCCCAATGAGTGGGGTCTCCAGTCACTCGCTGGTATGGCTGTGCTCTGGCTGAGGACAGCTCCACTCTCTCCCCCTGCTCTTGGAGCAGGGTGGCCATCATGGCCTGTGATGGCTGTGAGGTGCAGGTGTCCCATTGTGCCATCTGGGCTGGGCTCCAGTGCTGAACCACCACACTCCTTGTGGCTGTGTTGCTGGGCAAAGAGGCACCGATGTCCCCCCACAGCTGCAGGTGTTTAAAGGTCAGTGGTTTCCTTCCCAAGCTGCCTTCCTTGCATTAACTGGAGCTTGCACATGCACAAGTCACTGCAGCCAGCAATAAAGGTGGTGACTTGGCATCAGTGAGTTGAATTCCCTGTGTTATCAGCTGTTCATGGTGACTGGAAGGATCATCAGTGCGCCGAGGTGGGGAAGGATGTTTTTTTGCAGCGGATGGTACCCATGTCTCCAGCTGCATGGATGCTCCCTGAGCTATGGGAGAAGAAACAGCCCCAACAGCTCTGGCAGCCCCTCCAAGAGCTCTTGTTGCTACCAGCTCCTAAACTGTCCAACAAAACCCAGCACAGGCAGGGTTCTGTCTGTGGCAGGCACAGTATGAACCCTCTCATGGGGGCCATTTCACCCCGGTGTCCCTGCTGCAGTCCTGGAGGTACTGTGTGAGCACCTGGAGAAGCACTGCACTAATACTTGCCCTCTTGAGGCTTTAAACATTTAAATACCTTGTTTTGAGAGCCTGCATAACACAAGTTCTGTGTTTCTGTGGCACCAGTTTTCTGTTACAAATCACATTGATTTTAACAAGGAAACTGAGGCATGGGAAAAGAACTGGAGGGAAATTCTAACTGAATAGATTATACCTAGTCAAGGTAGGTACATTGGAATCAGCTGATAATGTTCAACCTAGATTGCTAATGATGCTGCCTCAGTAATCCTGTAGCTGTAGCAATCACTCAGAAAACACACAGAGGAGGAAAAGTCCAAGGATGCAGCAAAGCAAATCAGTACCCATTCGGAAGAAAAGGGCAGACTAGGAGGGATGCAGGACTCCAGGTTCAAAAGCTAGGAGAAGCTACACCACTGCAGATATTCCTTAATAGCCTGTAGCTCGACAAAGTGATTTTGAAAACACACAATAATCCATCGCCTTACCATCTGAATGAGACTTGCAGTGATCTGCAAAGCGAGAGAAGAGACTAGATGTTGGGAAGCCTTTCTAACTGCAAGGACAGCCCCGCCAGAACATGCTGCCTCAGGAGCCCGCTAGAAACAAGTTAATGTCACCTGAGGTCAGCTTGAGCATGCTTGTGCTTCAGCACAGACACAATGGTGAACTGCTTTCCCGAAGTCCCTTCAGCCTGTGGGAGAGATTTAGGAGTGTGGGAGAGCAGTACCAGTGCCCAAAATTTGTGGCAGGATGAACACAAGGTGCACACCTGGACCCCAGTGCAGCCACGGGGATGCTCATGCTTCCTTACAGACCTAACCCTGGGACAGAAGTGATGCTGGTGTGCTCCTGCTGATGCTACCTCCTACCTTCATGGTGCCACCCCAATGGCAAAAATTCCCAGTCCAACAACTGGCCTCTCTCTGATGGTCCCACCCCTGTGGTCCATGGGCTCCAGGGGGCTGGAGCAGCACGAGCCTTGCTGCAATCGAGAGTATCAGTCTAGATAGGGTAATCACCTGCACCAGGGCTGCTGCCAAACGCATGAAACTGCTTTCTTCCCTAGGAATGAAAGGCTCTTGCAAAGAGTGTGGGGTGATATGCAAGATGTTACTTGAGTGAGCACAGACTCTACCCTGCTCCCCCACTCCTGCAGCCTTCCCTGTCAGAGGAGGAGTGACAGAACCTTCAGCTGGAAAAAGCATTTTGTGAGCATGGGGAAGCAAAGGCGACCTGCTGAGCAGAGGGGACAACTGTGCCCCTCTCCCTACCACCACCTGTGACCGCTTTGCTCCAGCTTCAAAGTGCCAGGAGAAACCTCTCTGCACCCAGCCTGGCACAGCCACAGCTGGCCATGAATCACAGAGGCAGCTTCACAGGACAGCCTCTGAATAGCTGCATGGAGTAAAGCAGATGCCTTGCTGCTGTACCCTTTGCTCCCAGCCCATGCAGCTGGCTCCCCGCTGGTCCCCGGATTGGTAGGTTGCAGGCTCATGGCAGCTGCTTCCCTCTTTGCAGTGGGTCCCGCTGGCCTTCTGGGGGCGGCTGCTGTTAGTGGCACACTTGGATCAGTGACACTAAACACCAAGAGGAAGCTCCTGGCATTTCCAGCAGTCTTATTATGCTGAAAAAACAGAATGTTTTGGTTTTTGTCTCCCCACAGCTGTATGAAGATACATGGCTGGTTCAGGCGTTTTCATGAAGACCACGAAGGCTCAGCACAGCTCTGAATTGGCTCTTTTCCCTTTGGGCACTTGTTCTTGTGCCCTCAGGTATTTCCAAGAAAGGTGTTTCTCTTTTTTTCTCACTCCTGCATTAACCATTTTCCACAATTCCTGGAATACAGATGAGGCACCAAGCTTTTAATAACCTCTACCTGCCTGTTTGCTGGGATTCATCTTGCTGAAACCAGGGTTTGTCATCCTGGATTTCCAAGCCACCAAAACAAGGTCAAACTGCAAGTAAAGGTCTGGTGCTTTTGTTGCAACCATCCCTCTCAAGACAACCATCTGCTGCCACTGGCAAGGCGGAGGTGGTATCCCTCATTCTAGTGGCCCTTGATCCTCTCCTGCTGGCCTCCTGCCCTGCCATTCAACAGCCCCAAAGGCTGCTATGCTCCTCCAACAAACCCTCTCCTCAGTCTTGCTTCACTTTTCATTCATGTGGGACTTCTTGTTAAAATTAAGGTTCTTTTCAGTCATGCTTGGGATTATTTCTCATTCCTAGTACATGGTCTCCTGTCCATGAGGTATGGTCCTGATCAGGGGCTAGCTCCCTTTTGCACAAACATCAGTCTACATCTCCTTGCAGTTTCACTGTGTGTCTAAGCCACTATTTCTGAAGAGATGCTAAAATAGCCCACAATGAAGTCATCTTTATTTTTCTGGGACAAAAAAAAATCCCAAACCCCATCTCTGTTTGTGTGCTGACCTCTGCACAAGCTGTCTTTTCCTGCCATGGGGTTTTGCCATTAAACATCTCTGCCCAGACTCCCCACCTCACCAAGGTCACTGATTGTCCCTAGTCGCCTTTGCAGCCCTTGGGCAGGGTTTGTCCCCTTGCTCCTTCCCAGTGTTTTTCTCCTCACCACTGCGTTAACGTGCCTGCCCATCTTTCCAGAGACTCGATGCTGGGTCGAGAAGTTATGAGCAGCTGGATGCCTCCAGCCCCATGGCTTCCCATGCTCCCCAGAGCCTGTTTCCCCCTTCCTCATTGCTCTCTGCTCCAGTGTGATCTAGCGAGCCAGCAGATTGCTTTCACCTCACATTGCTTGCTCCATCGCCAGGCTTTCACCAGTTGCCTGGCACTGCAGAGGTGACCAGGGCCCGCGCTCCATCCTACGTACCACAGGTGCTCTGTGGCACCAGGAGCTTGCCACGGGCAGGGCATCAGCATGGCTGCCCTCAAGCCCTGGTCCCGGCATCAGGCTGACTAGCCAAGCCAGCCATCCCCACATGATGTGATTAGCTGGCTGACGTTGGGCTGTGGGTCATTACTGATTTGCTGGCCCCCCCACCACATGAAGACCCAGCCAAGCTGCTCCCTCTGGGCCTGATGATTTCATCAGGCAGATCCTGCAACCCTGTTGCCCCGAGGTCACTCTGGATGGCAATCAGGTTGGAAAGCTCCATGGCACTCGCCTTCAACATTTGGGATTGAAACCCCCTTTCACTGCCATTGTTATCACCACTTTCAGTTCTGCTCCTCAGGCAATCCTCCATATACCATATAAACCATTTGGACATATTTTTAGTAGGCATTTTTCCTGAGCGTGGTAAGCTTCTTCCTTTGCTGTGTTTATGAATAACTCGATTCTTCCCCTAGGGCAGCCTCACATCCCCCTCCCACTCCAGCAGACTCTCAGTGCACTCGGACACTTGCGCAAAGCAGCTCTGAGCTGTCCCCAGGGAAGGCATAGGGCTTGCTGCCAGAGCACGAGCAAACCTTCTGCTGAGGGTCAGGTCTCTGCATCGCAGCACAGGATTGCAGAAACCCCTCAGTAAACTGTTTTAAATGGGCAAACCAGATTATTTTTCCTCCCTCTCAAAGAAGGGCTGCAGCAGTTGAACTGCAATTCCCCCCCTGCCCTTTACCCTCCCTGCCAAACTTCAGCCAAGGGCTGGCAATCTGTAAAAAAATAAAAAATCCTGCTCTGATTCAAGTGGTGCTATCAGCAGTGGGGAACTGGAATGGGTAATGGGAAGCACCCAGCAATGCAGCCACAGCCTCTGCCTGCCTCACCTACTGCAGGCAGGAGGATCTTATGCCCAGCCCTCCATATGGTTATGCCCTCGTGGACACCCAGCACTGGGGCTGCCTTTGGTTTTGCCTCCAGCATCATCCCTCCTTCCTCCAGCATACATAGCCCATGAGCCCAGGCTGTCCCAGGGAAGCCTGGCCATAACATCATGGAGCAGGAGGAGGCTGCAACCGGAGCAGAGATGCAGAGCAGCAACTTTGTATCTGGGAGCAGCCAAGTTTCTGCTGCCAAGGTAAGGAATTAGATCAGATGGTTCAGCAGGACACCTTCACCTCCCAGGAATGAAGTCTGCCTATATTGTCCCGCCTGCGGGAAGGGATTCCCAACAACACAAATTCCCTTTGCAATTTTAAATCCGTGACAAATTCCTCTGCCTTTGCCCTTCTCACTGGGTCTTTATCACTTTTGCAGAGGAAGCATTGCCTCTGAGGGACAGAATGATCCTCAAATCATTAGGTTGTTCCTTTAGCATTTGCATCCTTTAGCACTTATTACACTGACAAAATGCAGAATCTCTGTGTTGAGAAGCATTAGTTGTTAGCTTAAATAAGTAAGTTTTAAGTAGAATGAGTTAGAATGGGTTACACAGAGTTACAATACTGTGTGACTCAATATGTTGTTTGCTCAGTTTTGCTTGCTTAGCATCAGGAGCTGGATCTGCTGAAGCCTTGGGACGCAAGCTGTAAGCTTACACCTAGAGACGTTTTCAGCTGGAACCAAGTTAATTCTCTTCGTAATTTTCCTAGTAGCTGGTGCAGTGCTGTGTTCTGTCTTTAGTATGAGAAGAGTATTGATAACATACTGATGCTGTGGTTGTTGCTGAGTAACGTTTATCCTAAGTATAGGGCTTTTTTTAGTTTTCCATCCTCTGCCAGCAAGCAGGTGCTTGAGAATCACAAACCAGAAGACAAGGAGACTCCAGCTGTCAGCAGAAGCTGCACCTCCATAAGATAAGAACAGTGAATGGCCTGCCTGCACAGAGAAAGAACCCAGTACGGTGTTAAAAGACCCCAGACCAAAAATCCCCATTAGACCAAAAGGTGTGTGGAGAGCACTTCAGGGCTGGGTGCATGAGTCATAAGGGTATAATTGCCCGGGAATTTCTTTGTTGACAGTCCCTCTGCAGAGGCACCCAGCTCAAGTTGATCTGCTGCTGCACCACTACATTATTTATCTTTATAAAACCAATGCCTGGGACTCTGCCCGAAGAAGGAATCAACCTGAGAGTAAGTGTGTGTAAGTGAGGAGTTGAAAAGGGCACCTGTTGGTTCCTGGAGTTGCCCACCAGCAACGGGCCCTGGTCCCAGCACTTAATAGTTTCAGCTGGTGTGCGTGATTCCTTGAATGGTGTGAGAATGCTCAGGCAGTGGCTTTTCCTTTAACACCTGGCATATTTCCAAATCCAATGTAATTATCAGTTTATCTCCACGTTTCTGCTCCTGTGGCCTTCTAGGGAAGTTCAAATAGTGGTGTGAACCCCGTCAGGCTGTTGACAGCATGCCCTAAGGTGCTTAAGATGGATGGGAGATCAACTTGCAGCATTAGCATGGGCTTCACAGCTCCCATCTTTATTCCACCTGCTGCCTGCTGAGCCACTTCCTTCACCCCTGTTTCACCAGCCTCCAGGTCTCCTGCCTCCTAAAGACCTAGACTAGCTCTAGCTAAAGGCATCTAGCAAGCCAGAAAAAACACCCTGGATGAGTAGAGGACAGTTCTCATCATGCCAGCCCAGCTGTGCCTTCAGGTCCAGGGATCCATGTGGGGACAGGAGGCACAGCCCATGCAGGACCCTTGTTGCCACCTCACGCATCTCCTTAATTTCCAAGCATGCTCATCAGGTGCCAGATGCTCACTGGTCATCCCACTCAAATGGGGGGCGTGCCCCCAGCTGCACCCAAATCCTTAGGCTCATCCCTGAGGAACAAACTCAAACCCCTCCAGCACAATGGGAACTGAAAGGCACCAACTTTGAGATGCTTTTTTCTCCCTTGGGTTTGGCTGGCTCAGAAAGGATCTGCACTGTGCCGCAGTGAGGAGAGGGCATTGCAGAGCACAGCAGATTGGGGTTGTGGCAATAGGCACTTTAAGCAAGCATCCTTGGCCTGGGGACATGGTGATCCTGTGTGGAGGTTGATGGTCCTGCTGGTCCCACTGGCCATTCCCCTCCCTCTCCCCGTCTCTGTCACAATTACCCGGGTGGCCAGGCTCTCCTTGCAGTGCAGGCTGATTCCACACTCGTCAGTGATCTCAGAGAGGTCTTCATCCTCAAACTCCTCGAGGCTGATGTCATGGGTGAGCCTGGAGGGAGTGGAGATGTCACAGTCACCCACTGTGCTGATGGCTGGCAGAAGGGTGCAGGGTGCTATGCTGCCTTTGGGTTGGGAGCAGCACTGCCACTCTGAGAGAGGCTCTACTGGCGGCTCCTTACAGAGGGGATAGGTCTGTCCTCAGCGAATGGCAGGGCTTGGCATGGTCCATGGCTGTGGGGAGGCTGGAGGAATGGACCCCAAACCAGTCCCCGCTGGACCAAAGACAGCAGGGACATGCAGGCTGGGAGAGCATGGGACAGACAGCACAGCCAGCCCTATCCCAGGAGGCTCATTCTGCTCCCACCATCCCAGTGAGCCTCTGAGACTGTCCCAACTGGGCACAGATACCCAGGGCAAAGCCCATGGTTTCAGTGAGTGGAAGGGCTGGGAGTCCTGACAGCGCACAGCTGGAGGATGGACCTGCTGGGGCAGGTGACCATACAGACCCACAGAACTTGTAAGCACTGCAAACCCCTCAGCCATCGCATGACCAGCCCCTGAGCTGCGGCTGAGAGGGATGTCTCAGCCCAGGTGCCTGCAGTAAGAGAGAACAGCAATTTTCCTCTGCACCAAAATCACTCCCCAGTGTGACTATGGGCATCCCTGTGAACATTGGTGCTGCTGAGCTGGCCTACATGGCCCCAGAGTCTCATTATATCCCTTCAAAACATTTACAGAGATATCCTTTTAGTAGCCAAAAACATACTGACCAACCCCAGGGTGGGCAGTGAGATGCTCCTGGCTTTTGTGCATTAAAACATCTCAACACAGTGGTACCTTAATGCTCCTCTCACTTACTCATTACCATAGTAGTAAACAAAAGACCCCAGATCAAAAGTCCTTGGCCAACCAGTTAGCCCCCTTTGTTTTGTCTGGAGTGGCCACAGGCACTGCTTTGCTTGCCACTATTTCCATTTGCTCACCACCATTTCCATTTGCTCCCAGCTCCCCTGGCTAGGAGATACTTGGGTGAAAGGACTATGCTGAGCCCATCATTCCTCTCTAGCTTGGCACTCAGCAGCAAGGAAGGAAGGAGAAGGGTATTTTGTGATCTGCAGAGCTCCCACCCTCCCTCTAAGCATTGCTTGCACACCTTGGGTGTGCCCCCCACAGTGGCACCAAGCCAGTACCACAGAGGGGTAACACTTGTCCCAGACCCTGGAGAGGAAAAAGAGCGGGTGAAGCAAGCCCATGGAGGAAGCAGCATCTTCCTTCTGTGTTTTTGAGGACCCTACCAGTAGTGGTCTCCTGGGGTGAAGACAGCTGGGAACAACTATGCCCATGGAGGTAGCCCCTGTAAGATGCATAAGGAGTGCAAGAACACAGCCTTCAGCACAGGATGGGGCAACTGGACCCCCCACCCATCTCCTCCTGCTGCCCATAGGAGGGAGAGAACATGGAACAGGAGGCTCATGATGAGCCTTCAAAGCACAAATTGATTTCTTCTTCAGTTACGCAGGTCACCAGGGTGGGACATCATCCATCACTAATGCTCGGGACCTCCACTCCCCACAGTGTGGGAGCACAACAAGGAACCACAGGGTCCCGGTGAGAGGCACGGCATGCCAAGGGGCTGGAAGGGGCTTCCTGGCTCTGCAGGAGCAGTATGAGGGGGTGGCAGTGCCCCCCATTCCTCAGTGGGAACAGGCAGTCCTGTCCGTGCTCACAGGGACGGGGAGATGCTGCACAGGTCCCCAGCACTGCACTGCCTGCCAATGCTGGGGTGCAGCAGGATGTGGCCAGAGACGCCTTTGCTGCTCTGGTGCCCGGCTACCACACAGCTCCCTGCGCAGCCAGGAAAACTTTGGGCTCGTCTGGGTGCCAAGTTTGCTCCTGTCCTGTGGCCATTGCTCACAGAGAAGGCTGATGCGCCCCAGAGCAAGGGGCCGCCCCTCACCCCCTGCATGCCCGCGGGACAGTCCCCCCTCCCTTGGGCCCAGCCAGTCCCCTACCATTTCTCCCACTGATCTTCCAGCCAGCTCTCCTCCTCGGTGCTCGATTCCATTTTCAAGGGCAGCTGCATTGAGGAGGACCTCCCCTTCACCAGGGGACACACTCCCAACCCGGAAAGACCCAGGCCCGCTGTGAGGAGGATTGAGGGAGATGACAGCTGAGCCCTGAGTGCCCACTGCCTCTCTGCCTGCCCCGTTGCAGTCTGTGGCTGCCGGCGCTGCTCTGTAAGCTCACTGCGCAACCTGGGGAAGCTCATTAAAAATAGATGGAATCAGCTGTCCTGAAGGGGAAAAGAAATAAAAAATAACCTCCCCAGCTGAGCCAGTGCCAAGTCCCTGCACTCGGCTGGGGATGCTGACTGCCTCTGCCTGCCAGCCAGCCAGCCTGGCTCCTGGTCCTGCTCCAGCACCCGCTCCCTAGCACCCACAGTGGGCACAGGGGATCTGCTTACCCTGTCACAGACACCCGCATCACCCGGCCTCCTCCTGCCCTTGCAGCATCGCTGCCCCCACAGCAACAGGAGACAGGAGTGTTTGCCCGGCTTCTCCACCTAGTGGAGTAAAGCTGCTCACTGATGCAAAGGCCAGAGAGTTTCCAGCACAGCAGGACCAGCGTCATGGCCAGCTGCACTTTCAAGCCGAGGGAAGCAAGAGGAGCACGTTTGCAGAGCAGTGCTGCCAGCACTGCCCCTTCCCTGTCTGCCCCCACCTAACCCCCAGACCCACTCCTGCCTCAGGTACAACCATTCCTGAGCTTCTCCAATCTCTAATCCATGTTGAGGACCAGTGAAATACCAGGTGAGCTGCTCTGTGAGTTCCCACCCCTCTTCGGCTGCTGAAGGAAATAGGGGTTGTAAGTGTAGAAGACCCTTCTGGAAGAGCTATTACAAGGAGCTCAGGGCTTATTTCACTTAAGAAGGCTTTCTGGCCTAGAAAGAGGCATCTTTCCCAGAGACAGTTTGAGATGTTTTCTTCCCCTGTGTTCCAGAGAAGCTGACTCTCTAAATATGAAAGAAAATAAGTTCTTGCAGACCTGCCTGCAGGCCCCACAACAGCAGGGATGGGGACAATAAAAGCCTGAGAAGAACAGGAGGCGTGTTTTTCTTAGGCCCAGTGCAGTTTCTATCAAGATGTTAAGTATTCTCAACTTTTGGAAATAAATTCTCCTAAATCCTCCAGCTGCCTGGTATTTTGAGGGTCCCTGCATGCATTTAACCCTTATAGGGGTCTTTTCCAGGAGAGGCTGTCAGGTGATGCTGACAAACTGTTGGCACGGTGGCCTCAGATCATCCTCCATCACCCCCACACATCTCAGACCCACGTGCTGCCCAGCAGCACATTGCAGACCATGAGCCTTTGTGGAGCTGTTCACTACTTGCCCAATCAAGATGAAGCCAAAGTAGGTCTAGAAGAGGCACTCACCATGATTTCCAGATGGGGATAGAGCATCTCCCCCTCTCCAGCCACACATACCCCACTCTGACACATAGTGGAGTGGCACCCCACTGCCACCCATCACAGCATTGCCGTCCTGCCCCTTGCCACCATCCACTCCAGGAGCTTCAAGCGATGGGTGCATCTCCCACCAGCTGCTTGGGACCTGGCTTTGCTCCTGGCCAGATTAAGGTGGGTGATGTCCACAGGAGCCCAGCTCACTGGGTGGCCAGGAGTGCTCTGCTAAGCTAACCTGTTGGTAGCTTCCTCCTCACCTGTGCCACGCCACTGGTGAATGTCACTCCTGATACTATGTTCACTGTCTCTCAGCCCCACAGGAAGGGTACCCATGACTCCATCTTCCCTATCAGCTTCACCTGGAGGCACCTCATCTGCTTGAAACCTCATCACTTAATGCAATGAATAAAGAAATCTCTCATCTCCGTATTACTTGCGCCCTTTGGTCCTCTCACGTGGATGCTCCGGGACTGCCTAGGGGATACAAGGAAGGCTCTTTGTTACCCACCCCTGCTCCCTGTGCTGGAAACACCCCTCCCTTTTTCTCTTGCTTCTCAAAGAGACTAAAAACACCAGCAAAATGAAACAGCTCTGACCACTCAGCTCCATCATTGGTAGTAAAAGTCTGAGCAGGACCTACATGCGTGTTTTGGCCAACTTCCCTTGCCAGTGGCCATGGCATCACAGGTCTGTGGGGGTGGGAGAGCCCTGGCCCTGCAGAGGTTATGGGTATTTTCCTGAAGGATGTGCCAAGAGCCCTGTTGTATGCATGAGAACTGATAAACTCAGGATATCTGCGAACTGTGAGTGACAGTGCACATATGGGTGCCTGAGCAGAGGCAAACGTTACCGGCCCACAGCACAAGCAGCTCGATCACAGTCCTAATAACAGCCTTATAATCAAGTCTGGCAGCTGTGCCTCCCTCGACTCCATCCCCTCACAGGGCAAAGAGGACTTAGAGTCTTGCCTCCCCAGCCCACTGCTGCTACATGGGATTTCTCACATGGGGATTTGTCCAGGGCAACAAGACATGATGGACGTGGAGGCTCCAACAAGCCCAGCTGCCTGAACCATGCTCTGATAGCCTGTTGTCAGGCAGTGCTGTGTAGAAGTCCTGTAACCAGCATTGGTGGGAAAAATAGTACTATCCTACATTTGGCTGGCCCCAGGCTTTTTCTTCCATTACAAGAACCACAGAGACTCTTTTATTCAAATTAAGGAGACACGCCTCTCTCTCTCTGTCAGGGGAAGGCAGCCCTTTCATTTCTCCCACAAGAAGACAGGTGCCCATTCTGATGCCCAGCTCATTCATTGCCTCCAAACAGGCTCTTCTGACAGATCCAGATGAGCATAACAGACACAAAAAACAAACCACAGTGCTAGGATTGACTTTTGCCCCTGCTTGAAGGTGTTTGTTTGAACTTCCCAAAGAGATGGAGGAATCTCCTTCCCCCAGAGACCTCATCCCTTCCCAAAGGGACATGATTTCCACAGTGTTCCCTGAGGAGTAGGGTAGTTCCCACTCTCTTCTGACCTATGCAAATAACTCTCTAAGGGCTTCTTTCCCCAGAAGCCTTCTAATCAAGCAGCTAGGTGGATGTCCTTTGCTTTTATCAAGGAAATCTAAAGAAGATAGAAGAGAACAGTCACTGACTCCTTCCCAAGTTCCATCTACATTCCCAGGGACAGTGGAGCAGGCAGCACTGTGAGCACTGCAGAGCCCTGCATCCAGCTGCACCCTGCTTGTGCCAGTCCTCTCTGTCCCTCTTATGCTGAGTAGAGGGACCACCAAACCCAGAGAAACCCTCACAGGAGAGCCTGTCCCAAAGCACTAGCAAAGCTTCTTGGCACAGCAAGGAGCTGCAGAACAGTGTCCCAGAGAAAGATGTTGAGAAGGTCTAGTGGACACAGCCCCCACTACAAGGCTTTGTGAGGCTTAAGGACAACAGAGAGGCTGGATGAGAATAACTTTTTTTTCTGTCTCCTAAAATGCTGTTGCTCTTGTCATGATGAGCAACCCACCCTTGAGGTTCTTCTGGCTAAAGGAGGGCTCACCTCACTATCCTTCTCCTCCCAACTCTTCTCAGACAACACCAAACCATCCCTGGCAATGAAGACCTGCCAGACCACTATGACTGCCCTCTTCAGAGCATCAGACCACTGGGCTGCTTACTGACCAGGATCAAGTCCTATCTCAATTCAAGCCAACCAATCACCTAGTGCTTGTGCCAGCGTGTCACCACTCAGG
Organism: Grallaria varia; assembly: GCA_013396735.1. Classification (NCBI taxonomy): domain Eukaryota; kingdom Metazoa; phylum Chordata; class Aves; order Passeriformes; family Formicariidae; genus Grallaria; species Grallaria varia. The sequence goes on from VWZG01010828.1 coordinate 169,683, forward strand.
GAGTTGGGAGAGCAGATGTATGTACCAGAGGGCAGATATCCGAAACACCTCGTCCTGCAAGCAGGGGCAGAGGGCAGGGCTCACCTAGGACCTCACTGCCAGTCACAGTCTGTGCCTTCACCCTGAATTGCACTCATTGTTCAGCTTGTCTATGGGGGACAGCCCCTCAATGAGCCCTGCAGCAGGGATGCAGGACCTGGGACAGGCACAACCCAAGCTGTGACATGTAAATGTTGCTTAGAGATGTTTCACTAGCATGGCTCCTGTCTCACACAGTGCTCCCTGCCATATCATCACCTCTGATCTGCCAGACCCTGCCCCAGGCTCAGAGACATCACCGTATCTTCTCCCCCTTCAAGTCTCACACCCTCAGCTCAGTGCCCGGGGAAGATTTTGCACTCCTGTCCTCATTCTCCAGTTTTCCACCCAGCTGCACAGCCTCTTGCACGGAGGTCAGCTCTTCCCTGGGGCAGGCTGGCAGCACACTAGGCTCTGTTTCCAAAGGTCTGAGGCACAGCAAGAGGCAGCACCTCGTTCTCCCTCCCATGGCATTGCTGTTTGCTGGGGAGCAGGAGGGTGCCCAGGGCACAGCCACTACGTGCAGGACAGTGCCAGGCAGTAGGCCCAGCACTGCTCGGCAGCTCAGCAGCCAAGTCCCGTCTCCATGGTGGATGTTTTCAGAGGCAGCATTTAATCACTTGCTTTGCAGGGTGTACCAGCCATGTTGCAACAGCTCTCGCAGGCAGCACTGCAAGAGGAGGCAGCTGCCAAAGCCCCGGAGCCACTGGTAAAGGAGGTCTAGGATAAATTGCCTGAAAACCACCATATCTCCTCTGCACCTGCCAGCGTCCTCACAGGGACCCATGGATTCCCCAGCCTCTGGGGCTGGGCCTGACAGAGGTAGGCATGAGCTTAGCCGCGGCCCCAAGTGTGGAGCAGCCCCTCCTTTCCTCCCCAAAATCTCAGCACGCAAAGCAGCCGGTAGCAATCCCCCCTTCTCAGCCAGCTCCCCCGCAGCACCCCTGGGTGGCAGAGGCCGGCAGCGAGCAATGGCTGACAGTGGCACGGCCGCCAGGAGCTCTGAGCCTCCCCCGATGGCAAGGGCAGAGCTCCCCTACCTGCCCAGAGCATTCCTGTCCTACAGCTGACCCCAGGAGGCACCAGGCGGTACAAAGCCCCCAGCCACCCCTGGCCCGGCCCACGCCATCGGAAGTCCCGGTGACAAGCCTCGTTGGGTTTCAGAGGAGACACAGCCCCTTGCGTGCCAGATCGATAGGAGCACTTGGTATTGCTAAGAGGATCAATTCTGGCACTCTCCCACCACCTCACTTGGGGTTCCTGTTTCACAGGGAGGGGGAAAGAAGCAGGAGCACCAGGGATTTCCAGGAAAGGGCTAGAAAAATGCTTTCCTGGAGGTGGGGAGACAGATGAAGCTTTTTTTTCATGACGAAGAGGTGGTTGAAGAGGAGGTAAGACAAGTAAGGGGGCCGAGGAGGGGGGTGCGGAGGGGGACATGAGGCCAAGCAGGGAGCTGGGGAGCTGCAGTGGTGTATGTACGGGGTGAGGGCCAACATGGCTTGAGTGGGTGGGCTAAGCAG
>VWZG01010828.1:171664-189064 GCA_013396735.1 Grallaria varia
GGGAGCGGGGGGCGCAGCGCGGGGGCTCCATCCCGCGGCCCCCGGCGGCAGCTGCAGGACAGATGCGGCACAGCTGGAAGCGACACCTCGCACCCCTCCCGAGCCGCTCCACCCGGGCCTTGGGAAACGCCGGGACCGGCGGGGCAGATGTGGCCGCAGCTGGAACCAGCTCCTCCACGGTCAGATACGCCGCAGGTGGCGGCCGCAGCCCCAGAAGCCCCGGTGCGGGGGGGCGGCCGAGGTCTCCCCTAGGCCTGGAGAAGCAACCCCAGGGCGAGGGGCTGGACACAGAGGGTCACTTGCAAGGGGTTCATCAGCGGGGACATGTCTGGAGGCAGCAGGAGCAGGCTCTAAAACCAGGCTCTGCTTTCCTCCCCCTGGAAGGTTTGCAGCACTGGGCTAGCAACAGGTCTGTTAGCCCCAGCATAAACCCTGTCCCTGCTGAATCTTGCTGGGGTTGCAAGCACCACAAAGATTATTAAACAAGCAGCATATACACACTTTCCATAGGTACAAGGAGCAGGGGGGGATTGCATGTCGAGGTCACAGGTCTCTCCCTGGAACAGGCAGACTCACTCTTGGATCCTGCTGTGTCCCAGGGAGCGTCTTGAGGGAGTGCTCATTGTTGCTACCCTTCCTCACCAGCTACAGCAAGGTTTCTCTCCCTCTCCTCCCCCTGCTTCACAGGTTATCTCAGAAAACTGTGCAGGTTGTGCTGTGCCCAGAAGTAGACAGCATCAGTATTTTAAGATCCAAGGCTACTTCTATACCTAAACAGGAGAACTCTTCCTATTTTCTGCATGCCCACTCTGCTCCCATTTACTGTCTGTGACAGTTCTGGACAGCATGGGCAGCACTGCTTTAGCAGTTCAAACTTTGAAGTCAGCCAGTCCCATCAGTGTTTCTCAGACCAGGGAGCTGACTGCCACTGAGACAATGGTATTAGTTCTTGGCTAAGACCCAGGATGTCAGCTGCTCCTTCAGAGAGCAAGCAGAGCCCTCTGAGGCATACAGTCTTGCTCTCGCTCTCAGGGGTCTTGGTCTCCTGCCAAACTGGAAAGAGATGGTTTTGGGCCAGTGTGGAGACAAATACACACACCCAGGGCAGCCTCCTGAGAGGGATTTAAGTGTCCCCTTCACTGTTTGGATGCACAGACTGAACTGTATTACATGCAGGACCCAAGAGACTCACCAGCATTCATTCAAGGAGCTTTGACACATCTCCTTGTCAAAGCATCAGCCCAACCTACTGAAATGATTCCTCTGCAGCATGGCTGTCGTTTGGCCTCTGACCTGAGGCAGAAGGTAAGGGTGCTGCCTCATCCCACAGTCTCACCTTCGCTTGGACACCAAACACCAAAAGCTTGCCCCTTAGTCAGGTCACCAGGCCTTTAATCCCAGCCCTAGCTCAGGGTGGTCTGGCAGGAGACCCACTTTGGCCTTTCTGGAGGCACATCTGTTCCTCAGATACACATTAGAGCCCAGGGCCGCTGGGAGAGTGCACATACCTCTCCTACATAATAAGAGACTACAATTCCATCCTAGCCAGCAACTCTGACAAGGTGGCTGACTTTTTTGGGCCAGTGTGGAGACAAATTTCAAATTTGTCTCTTTCAAATTGTCCAATTGACCATAAGGTTCACTTCACACCAGCTGTTGTAAGCCTTAAATGAAACCTGAGAAAAGGTTATGTGCTGAGAGGTTTTCCTGCTCCTCTGCCCCAGCTGAACCATCTGATCTCCCACTAGATGCAGCTGTGATACCCGACCAGCACTCCACTCTCTTTTGATCAGCCATCCTTACTGCTTTCCCCCTCTGCCCCAATGACCATGTCTGGCTCTCATCTCTTCATATCCAGGTGTGTTTTCTACTTTCAGACCTTTGAGCAAGCCCCTCCAGCTCCTTCCTTGTGCAGACAGAAGAGACACAGGGGATGGGAATTTTCTGAAGCACCAGCACATGAAGCAGGCAGCCAGTCTCTGCTAGAAATCCAAGGTTAGCCACTTTCAGTCCTGAGCAACATCATCATCATTCCTTTGACAGGGAAAACACATATTCTGGCCAGTACAGAGAACAAGCATCAAACCTAGCTTCTCCAGGTTTAATTTATATTACAGTCTGGGTAGAGAAAGCTGGACTGAGTTTGCTGTAATCCTGCCTCCTCATCTTCTAAGGCATAGGCTGCTATTTTCAAAAGGTTTTTGTCATGTGGGAGTCACTCCAAGCACTGAAGCGTTACTTTTTCGAGACCACAAGGTCCTCATTGGAGACAAGAAAATAATTCAGCAATACCACGAGCCTTGACTGCACCCCCTGCCCCCCACCCCGGATAACCAATGCACTATACACATTACCCATCTTGTAGAACAGACATGCTCCAGTACCTCCTGTTGAGAGGTATTAGTCGTTTAGCTTAAATAAGAGAGCATGTGAGGGGCAGGTGCATTAGTCATAATAGCATAACTGCCCAGGGATTTCTTTGTTCGGGGTCCTCCTCCATGAACACCCAGCTCAAGCTGACCTGCTGCTCTACCATTGCATTTATTATTTTTATAAATGTGACATCTGAGACTCTGCTACAAGGAACCTAGGTTTGAGCCCCAGGAAAGGAATTGGCCTGAGAGTGGTGTGTATGTATGTATGTGTGAGCAAGGGAGCCAAAAGGGCACCCATTGACTCGCTGGAGCTGCCTGCTGCAGAAAGCCCCTGGTCCCAGCAGTTAAAAGTCTCAGGTGGTCTGTATGCGATTTCTTGAATGGTGTGAGAATGCTCAGGCAGCAGTATCTACATTAGCACTCTGTGAAACACATGAATCGGCATCTTTAAAAATGCCTTTTTTTGTTTCTAACTAGCTGAGCAAATTAGATACTAAATTTTAAATGCTTGTTTACACAAAATTAAAACTGTGCCTTGGTTTTGTTGGCTTGTTTGCAATAATAACTTAGCTGGTGTTTGGACTGGTGCTATCTGTACATGCCCAACTGAGGCACAGACTCCAGCACTGCTGTCCTGCATCAGCCCCACTGCTAAACATGGACAGGAACCACACAGCTACATGCACTTCTTGAATCTTGATGGGTACTAAGAAAGTAATGTACCTCATGTAAGCCTCCCAAGATAAAAAGTAGTTCCAGTAACTGGCTCTACACAGGAGCACTGAGAGGAGGATGAAGAACTTGACTCCAGCTCATCCTAACTAGCTGCTAGGCTAAGTCTGGTGTTATTTAATAGTTCATGACTTAGCTGGAGAACTCAAGAGCCAAGGCTCAGTCACTGACAGGAGACCCATCTTGAACAACTGTTCATAGCTCTGTAGGACTCCTCTGCCCCAGCACCCACCCTCAGCTGAAAAGAGCTTTCATGCCACCCTGGGAAGCATCCCAAAAGCCACTACTGTCAGAGCATCACAAGCCAAACTGCTCCCTCTACCCAAAGAATAAGCTTACACTATGCTTGCATTGGGGGTGCCTATGTCAGATCAGGTATTGCCACCCAGCCCAAAGACACAGAAAACAGTCATTATTCCAGGAAACAGAGTCCCCAGTCTGGCATTCATTTCATGCTGCTTCCTTTATGTCAGCCTCCAGTGGTCCTCTGCTGCCTCCTGAAACAAAGATGGTATCTTCACTGATGGTTACTGATGGCTTTTTCTTTCCCCATCAATTGGTCAAGTTATTTTTAACCCAGTCAAACTGTTAGCACCCACAACTACAGCAGAACTTGCCACAAAAACTAAGGAAGGTGCAGCCTTGTTCCTTCTGCCATGTCGTAGTTTAACCTAACATGCCCAATTCTAAACATTCCTGAAAACAGTGAACAATCATCCCCTACTCATCGCAGTTTTACCCACCTTTATCATTTCAGCTGGGAGATGGCAGAGTGGATGAATCCCACGCTACTTCACAGGTTTCTTGCTGGAAATTTTTCCCTTATCTTTGGTTGGCCTAGTGTGTCTGTGTCCTTCCCAGTGCTACTACCTCAGTTGCAGCTCTTCCAAATGCCACCATCCATATCCCAAGTGCTGACAGAAACCTTGCAAATGTGATTTCCTCCTCCCCCATAAAGCCTTCCAAGAGATCACTTAGGAGAAGATGTGGCCTCTCCTCCCTTTGATTCCTTACCCCTACAGATCCAGCCCCAAAAATGACACTTACCAAGCAAAATAATTTGGATGACAGGAAAGAGAGGGTTAAAGACATTTTATAAAAGTTCTATTTACAGACCATTGCCTAAGCATGAAACTCTCCAAATGACAGAAGCCACAATTTCTGTAACCTACGTGTACAAAGTGCATGTCTTTCCCCTTTCTTCTCTCTGCAGCAGAAGATGGGGGTGGGGGGAGGAGTATCTTTTTCTTTACATCTTTCTACCCCCAAGACAGTGGGAGTAATATCTGGTATCTGGGTCAGACTGAAGGGGACATAACCTGTTGATGAGTGGGTTATCCACCAGGCAGGCTATGAATAGTAGTCTAGAAGAAAGTAAGGTTAGGAGAAGTGACTCTTTGTTTACTTGTTCAGTCTGCCTCATGGATTCCCTTGGGAAAAAGAATATAGGGTAAATGCCTCAAGGGAGTGGGAAGGTCATTCAGCTATTCAATAAATTTATTCACAGACTCAACCACTTCAGGTTTCTCAGATACATTTGAATCAGTTCTATTCACAGCCCTATTGCTCTGGGTTCAAACATGGGCTCCAAAACTGAATCTGATTATCCAAGTCAGAATGGGAGGCAACTTCTGTACTTTTAGTTGCATAAATTCACATATAGCCCCACACTATCTGTGCCAGGCAGGGATGAAAGGTTTTGGACAGCAAATGAAAACTGTGCAAACAGCAGCCCATTGCATAGGACTAGCTACTTAATACAATTCCTCTTGGAAACAGCCACAAGAGAGAATCCTCTGCAGTACTACCTTCCCTTGCACTTTCGGTGGCAGGCAGGGGTGCTCTGCCAGCACTGTGCTAGAGTGACATGTAACAGGACTGGGCAAGGAGTGTATGGTATGAGCCAGGAAAGCTATGTAATCATCCTGCTAGGCTACAAAGCACCAGCGTGAATGCAAGTGGCAAGGAGGAGAAGTGTGCAGGGCACAAGGTACAGGAGTATACCATGTAGAAACTTGAAACATGCCAATACAGAAAAGAGCAAACAGAATGGGCACACAGAACGGACACTGGACTCTGAGCTCGAGGAAGACTCACTTCAAGGAGTTGATGTGTAATACATCCTCTATAAGTATGAGGCACTCCACAGTCTACACACCAGACATAGGTCACTTCATTTGAAAGAGCTCTCATTCAGGGAAGGAAATGTTGTAGAGTTCTGGGCTCAGGTGTAGCTCCCTTATTTTCTTGGACCAGACCTATTCCGAGAGACTGCTTTGTTCATATCAAGGCATGATCTTATTCTCTGCAGAATTCCTTTTCTGTCAGAGTCCTTTTTCCCTAGATATCAAACAGCTCTGAAGCTGCCTGTTTCAGGCAACAGCACTACAGCTCACCTGGCAGCAGGAACTTTTTTGGTTTTTTGGGGGGGGTTTGTTATTTGGGGTTTTTCTGGGGGATGGGGGGAGAGTTTTAAGTGCCTTTCAAGCGTACAGTTTGTATCTGTTCTTGTGCTACAGTTAACCTTCATTTTGTTTCCATCCTACAGAAGTACTAACTTGATTTACTCAGAAAGCATTCCTTCCCTTGATATTGTAGCAGTTTTCTTCTCAATGTCTACTATAATTTGAATTAATCAGCACACATCACTGCCTAGTACTATTGATGAGAATGGATGTTCACTATTTGTGAGACACGCAGATGCTGATTCCTACATCAATGCATCAAGTCACACGCACTGAGCCATTGTCAGAAAATAAAGATACACCTGCGAGTGAACAAGATGACAGAAGTCTCTTGTCCCCTTAATTGTGGGCAGATTTTGGGGATGGCTGAGAAGAGACATACTTGGCTCTTTGGAGACCAGAAAGCCAAATAGTCCCAAGAACAAGTAATGCAGTGCCCTTCTGTGGCAGCTATTGGAATTACAGGTATGTGAGACCCCAGATTTTCTGTTGCGGATCACAAGTTCCAGGCCCTCTGTGGCAGCAGTCCCTACTCTTCTAGTCACCTCTTCAGCACTCTCCCTCTTCACTTGCAGGGTGCTCATTGCTGGCTGTAAGAGAAAGCAGAAGAGAGAATTTTCCTTGATCTCCCCTCTCATACTGAAAAATTGCCAGAACATGGGACTAGCCCTTTCCCTTCTAGAATCTGGAGCATTGGAGGCAGATGACCTGACCTGATTGTTCTCCTCCTCTAGCCCATACCCTCATCACATGGGCATCTGGCTGAGAAGCTGCTCTGTGGAAGGAGAAAGAGCTTCACAAGAGCAAACCCACAATTGTGCTCCATGCCTTCTCCAGCAGCAGGGCACTGTTTTCCACTGGACAACTGAGCTAACAGTTTGTCATGCAAAACAACCAGCGGACAGATCACTGCCAAATTACAGGGTTATGGAATTACAATTAGGAGCCACATCGCTCCACAAGGAAGTCCCTTTTGTTCGTTAAAATGTAGGGAGTAAAGACTGACCCTTGTTAGCTTCCAGAACCAGGCAGTTTAAGCCAGAGCACACTAGGAACTACTCACAATCATAAACTCTTGCCAGGGATCTCTGACGCAGGGAGACCTGTCACTTTGGCTCGTTTGTACAGTTCTTCAGTGCACAGCTCTTCTGCTCCCTCATGTTTGCGTTTTGGAGAAGCCTGCTCTGCTTGCAACAGCCTCACCACTGTAGAGAAGAAGAGTCATTGCAACATTTCTCCTGCCTTTAGATGGCATCACATGTACACCCTGGCCTAACATGCCACAGGGCTGGGAGAAAGATTATGCAGTGCACAAGCACAGAAATGTGTTCCCACAGCCTCCTGGAAACTTTTAAACAAAGGTTTGTTAAAAGCAGAATTAAGTCCTCCAGAACAAACACAAAAGTATCCTTCTTTGACACAGGACAGCTTAATTATACCTGATTAGCCCTCCAGTGATCTGCACTTCTTTCAAGTGGTTGCATATGATCCCACACAGGCAGTAAAAAAGTAACTTTAATGAACCCTTATTCTTCAGCCCTTTTAAAAATGAAGGCTCACTGGGGACTTCTGAAGAAAGCTGAAAGGAATGTGAATGTGATTATGTTTTCCTAGCTACATACCCTCTTTCTATGAAACTATGACACGAAACTCAAAAGCATACAAATGGCTCCGACTCACCTGTATTGGTGCTGCAGCCCTGCCCTGAAGCTGCATCTGTGACCGGGCCACTGAGATCTTCCACACATGAAGGGACTGATGCCAGTAAACCTAGAAAAAGGCAAGAGGATCTCAGTTAAGAAACAAAACACACCTGGAGTGGGAGAAGTCTTTCATATGGGAACACCTGAGTTATGACCAACCACCACATCCATATCCCAAAGCAGAAGTCCAGAGCTCTCCTCACCCAGTGCTGACCAGAGACACAATCTGTGAGCCAGCAGCGTATTTATTTAGGATGCATGGCCTAGGTTTTCTTCCAAAGTGAAGAATGAACCATTGGTAGTACATGGATGGTGACTTGCTCTCAAAACTGATCAAACTCTACTCTTAGCTGTCCAAGAGCTCAATGGAGCTCTCCCTAGAAACCAATTGAGCAGATTTATCAGGGACTGCTTCCCCTTGCAAGGCCTGTCCAGAGAGACAAATGCTATCTATTTTAAACCATGACCTTTCCTCCCAGCATTTTTTCTCGTATTAAAGACACAAACCTTTTGCAATTTCTGGTACTTACAGAGGCCTCTATAGCGTGATAGCTGCTGGTAGATCTGCTTCATGCGTTCAATGTTCAGTCGGCTGGTCTCTGCATGGTTCACCATGGGTTTGGGGTAGTCCACCCCAATGATGCACTTGGCTGCCTTCTGCACAGACTCTGGGGCATTCCATGGTTCATAGATATACCGTGAGGGGAAACCCTTTAGTTTGGGCAGATACCTCCTGCAACACAAGTAAAAAGCAATGTAGCACACACAGTGCATAAAAATCACTACGCATCTGTCAGCCTGATCGACTTGGCCTCACAGATCCAGCAACAAGGAAGCCCCAGTTGTATCACTTACTTCACATAGTCACCGCTGGGGTCTGTCCGACGTCCGAAGCCCACAGGACAATAACAATGGAAGAACTGCTGGAAGAACGCACTGCACGAAAGCCACATCCAGCTGCCTGCATTTACGCTGAAATCTGCATCCAGCAATAGTTCGTCAAATACCTGCAGCAATTGGAGGAAAAGGCACTGAGACCTTCCCCAGACAGGACTTTGTGGCAGTAGGACCCAAGATACTATTTTAAGTGGCAGGCACTGAGCTGTGAGAACAGAGCAGCAGCAAAGAGGCAATCTGCTGGCTGAAGCCAGTTGGCTGGTCGATACATCTCACTTCCTGACACTTTTGCATACGGAGGCATGGTCTGCTCACACTGATAAAGTGCTGGCTTATCTCTCATGCAGCTACAGACTAAATCACTACCTAATGTTGCAGCAACACTACACTTTGGGCATTGATCCTAGCCTGGCAGGCATAACAAGTGCAAAGCACCAATCATGGGAAAGAGAGGATGCTGCACAGAAGAACATGCACCAAACCAAGAAGGAAGAACCCCTCTGAAGGTCCCAGAGCACACTACCACCGAGAGGCAGAAAGGTTTCAGCAGTACCTCACTCACTTCCATGCACAGATGCTGCACTTTAAGCAGCACTTTCAATTACGCTCTGCTTTCTCAGCTTCATGACTAGATGCCCCACCTCCACTTTTTGTGGAGGGCAGCATGTACACTGGGTAGATTGAAGTTGTCTGTCCCTTCAGATGGCCCAAGAGGAGGGTCTTTTACCTCTTTCCTTGAGACTCTAGACTCAGATTTCAGTCATGGAGCGTTCCCTGACCAGCACGGTGATGGATTACACAACGAGGAAAAAGGTCCGGTTAAGAAGTGACAATAAACTTGCAAAGAAAACAGATGGACTGAGAGAATTTTTACCAAAAAAAAAATCCCCAAAAAACTAAAAAAGCCCCCAAAACCCTAGTCCGTATTTACCAGTGGCTCCCACATTTATTTAGTTATGGTTATTCAAGGCTTGCGATACCATCAGAGCCTCCATGGTAGAAGGCAGAAAGAAGTCAGGCTGTTGGCTAGCCAAGAGCCTGTAGCAAATCCTCTCTTCTATGCACCTTTTACACACAAAGCAGAAGCCATACCTGCATGCCCATCCTTGTAGCAAGTGCCAGGGAGACTTTGTTTTCCTTATGACCTCCTGCAAAGATCTGAAAACGCCAGGACTCACCCTGACTCCTGACTCCCAGCTGATCCAGAGGTCACCCCTGGTCAGGAAGCAGGCCACTGCGTGCCTAGCCAGATGGTGGATCCACCCTTCTTGTCTCAGCTGGGTCATGATTGCATCGATCCAAGGGAAGCCTGTCTTGCCCTCTGCCCATTTTGCCAAGGCTTCAGGGTTCCTGTCCCAGGGTATTTGTATGCAGATGGGATTCCCCTCCATGCGATCAAACTTTGGGTTGTTGGTGGCTGCTGTGTAGAAAAACTCCCGCCATAGAAGCTGTCCATATAGAGAGAGGGGAGGTGTGCTGTTCCGCTTCACCTGTGGAGGAGGGAATAAGGGTATTCACAAGCACAGGAGGACTGGCTTCATGAAGCTGAGCTGTAAGCCACTCAAGCATTTATACACGTTTCCCAAGTCAATTGGTGACCACTGTGATAAAGGAGATCAACTCCAGAACACCCCTTACCAGAAAGTCCAGGTGGTTAAGTCAGAGCAGTGCTTTTGGTTCACTCAGCACATTGACAAATTACTGTTAGTTTTGCATCATTCCAGTCAAAGCCTCTACATAGCTCATAACACAGAAGCCCAGAGTGAAGAACAAGGTACTAGCAGATTTAATGTTTGCTTGAGTATTTACAGGAGAATCACACTTCCTCACCCAAAAGCCTCTTCTGCAGTAGCAACGAGCTCAGCCTAGCAGCCAAACACGAGGGAGGCAAGTGAAACTTTTGTACCCATTCTGGCACTGTCTGGGAATCAGCACCATGCTGTACATATGCTCAAACCCACCCTGCTCTCCAGGGTCTTTTGTCTTACCTTCTTATACAGCTCCCAGAGACGATAGTAAAACAGGCGGCAGGACAAGCAGCCAAAACGCAGGTAGGGACTGAGTCCTGTAGGGCTGGCCAGCAATGAATTGGCGTTCATTCTTGGTCTTTCATAATTTGCAACCCATGCCTAGATGGATTCAGGAGAAATAAGCCAAAACCCCCATGTATTTGTAGAACACTGCTAAGGGCAGGCCTCTGTGCAAGTGGAGAGGTCACTCAGGTCTGACAGGACAGTCTCTTCTATTCACTTCCAAGGACTGCTGGGAGAAATCTCTAGTGGGCAATCCCAACCCACACCCCATTCAAGAAATGCAAACCCACACCCTATCCAAGAAATGCAAACCCTTTGGTCCAGGATTTAAACCAGTTAGTTATTTTGAGCAAGAAAAGGATTAAATTTGCTCTGCACGCAGGAGCTAATAACTCCAACAGTTCCTAGGGATACAAGCTAATACAACTGTTTATGTCCAGGTATGTCTACCTCATTTCAACAAGAAAATTAGGGAAATTCAGATCTTTTTGTGGAGCATTACGTTGAAAGTTCAGCCCCCCTTCAACACAAGTATCACCAAGCCCCCCAGCATTAAAGAATTACAAACTGGTTAAAATTGAGTCATGCTTCTGCAGCTGGGTCACCTTTCATTACTTTGAAATTGTTTGCCTTGTGCACTATAATCAAGAACACATTGAAAAAAATTTCCTTATTTCATCAAGGGGCTCAAGGAATGCTGGTCAGTGAGACAACCTATTAACAGGCTGTTGGGCAAGGAGAAGGCACTCTTTTATATGTATACACTTGCACTAATACCTCAGCTAAAGATAAAAAGAGATGGTGTACAGCAGGAACTGCACAACCTACAGGAGAGTTTCCAAGTTTGCACTCCTCTAAAGGAAACAGAGGTAGAGACAAGGAAAAAAATCCTCTCTGCACTTCAAACAGCAGCATTAATGATATACAGCTCTATTTCTCTGGGTCTGAGGAAGCCCAGGAGCTCCCTGAACCACACACAACCCAAGATCACAGAAGTACTCCAAAATACCAAAAATTCCTTTTCAGAGGCAAATGCTATGACTACTGCTAGGAAGGACAGGAAACAGAATAATGGGCAACACTACATATTTCATTTGGAAGCATGGTCTATAGGAACCATCACTTAAATAGCAGGGGTTACCTTTCTTTCCAGGTGTTTATCCAGCCGCGCCAGGGCTTCCGTCTCTCCTCCTTGCCAAACTGCAGGGGCAAGACCATCTGTAGGAAAGCCTGAGAGAAAAAACTGTAAGATTTGAAGCAATGCCTAGACAAAGGATATAGATATCAGACTAAGCATTAGTAACAGCAAGACACTACATATTACATTTGTCTAATGTTGCTTACTTGCTGCTCTAATCCTTGTACAACAGGCAAATCACGTGGAATATGGGGAGAGCCTGCTCATGACATGGCACTACAAGGGCCCCTCCGTGCAATGTTTCAGGCAGCCTTACAGTGACTTTTCCCATTGCTAACTGCCAGCACTACCCACAGGGCTCTGCTTCAAAGGCCAGAGCAGCTGGCAATGGAACATCTGCTCCACAGCTCTGCCTTGCAAAATGTCTTGCCACTGACATCAGCAGCTCACTAGACAGCCTGGCTGTTCCTATTGAGGCTCCCATTCTGCTGAAAGCTGGTGCTGAGGAAGGCATTGGAATAGTGCTAAAGAACCACTGCAAAAGGGGAAGCAGTAATGCAGTCTCCCTGCACTGCTCTGGGCTGACAGAGGAGCCTCCCCTGGCAGCAAGAAAGGCGATGTATGGTTACAGGCAGTCTCATTAGGCCAGCCAGTAAAGAAAGTACCTTAAGGTACAAGGTGATACTTCCTATATAGCTGGTATGGAGCCTCCAGTCACAGACGTGCAGACAGTATTCTGTATTAAAATCCTTTCTTCCCCTGCATTTAGATTGACTTCCCTGATGTAGGTGCTGCATTGCCCATGCCTCAGCCATTCATTCTCCTTCTCCAAGGAAACTACAGGACCATAAGACATAGCAGGAAGAATGAAAGAAGCTTCTGTAATATCTTTTGTTTTGCTAACCTCCCAAATTAGTGCTGCTTGGCAATAACTGAATGAAATTGTCTAAGCCTGATACACAGTTAGTTTACCTCTTCAGGTCTGTTACACAACATGTCTGAGGCGGCAGTAGGGGGAAAGCAGCTGGTGAGGACATGAGATACTGATACTGTGGTTACATGCTCAGTATAGCAGAGAATGTAAGGACAGATGCAGAGCACTTTAGAGCAATATTAAGTGCGATGCTGGGCATCAACAGCAGTGCAAAGGACACCAGTGTGTTATCACAAGGCTCAGCACTCAGTGAAAACATTAGCCTGCTTCTATGGCTAGAGGTGGGCCATGTCAGGTGAGAACACGTGCCAGCTATTGGAGACAGCTTCAGTAGATCGCATTTCAGCTGGCAGTTAATCCTTGTCTTTGCTCTTGACACATACCCAGCTCTTCCAGGGATGGGACCCCATAAACGTCATCATGATTCTCCTGGATGTCCACTTTACACGTCTCCATCTGCTGACTTATTACAGTGCTCACTGGCTTCTTTGGGAGCTCCATACGGCTAATGATGGCCTGGAAGCGCTTGTAGGTGAGGGGTGGTTTGTGGCCATTCAGCTCAATTATTCTGGAGATAAAATATGCATGGTGAAACAACACAGCCTCACTACCACAGAAGACACAAGGAAACAACATCCAAACTGGACCGTGCTATCTCTGCTCAGGATAGCCTTTCACTTTGGATACAAAAAACCTTATAGACCTACCTTTCACTTCATGCATCCTTCAAAGGGATATTAAAACCAAGCAAAAAAAAATAAAAAAAGCCCAAAATACATCAGAAAACAAAACACCACATACTTACTCATCTCCATAGGAAAAAACCCTGAAAATGGCTCCAGCTGAATCAGGCTTAGCATCGCACCTCCCTTCCAGAGCTTCTCATCAGACCCCTGTATGAAATCTCAATCTGATTACTGCTTTTCTGTCTCCCCAAGATGGCAAATCCTAGACCCGCATCTGTTCTCCTGACACCTAACCTAATTCTGACCTTACTTCCTCCCTGTATGACACAGGGGACCCTAGCCTGTTAGTGACCCCTTCTCCACCTATCTCAGATGAGACAAATCCCAGTTTGCGTCATTCCTCTCTCCCTGTGATTAGGGAAATCACCATCCCCCCCCATGCCATAAGGTCACCAAGAGTCCAGTCTTATGCTATTCACCTGTGTCAGATCATGCTACAGAAAGATAGTCACGATTCCCCATGCCTCTACTTCACTAAGCATCCACAGCGTGCTGGGCCACAGCCTTATTTCTCCTGGGACACTGAGCTCGAAGAAGCCCCCTGGGCAAGGTAAGCTTCCCCAGGCTGAAAGATGTAATTTTTAACCCCTCTCTTGCAGGGAGAGGAAGGAGTTAACAGCAAAGCAGACAGTAGAGGGTTCGGCTGAATTACATAAAGCTGAGGCAGCCAACCCCACAGCTCACACAGGAGCTGCAGCACAGCAGCCTTCTCCACCCATTACAATCAACAGCTTACGCAAGGGGCCAGGCTTAGAGCCGAGTGTTCGGCAGCCTCCATGTGCCATCCCTTCCCCCAGGGCCGCACGTGTCGCGGTGCGGAGCGACACGCTGGCCGCGGGCCCTCCCGCACGTGTCGCCGCAGTGACCCTGCCGCCACCCGCACCGAGCCCGAGGGAAGGAGAACCTTCCCCACAGGCTGCACGGTTGCAGACATTAAAAATGAAGCCACCTGCAGCTTCCTCCCGAGTTTCTGCTTTGAAGTTGCAGACAGTGGGAAATAAAAGACACTAACGAACAGGGCAGGAAGCGAGGGCCATCGGGACGTGCACAGAGTACAAAGCCTTGTACAGTTTTAGTGCCGGGTTATAAACCCGGCCAGGGCACAGCACTCGGCCACGCCCCCATCCCGGCTGGTATATTTGTATTTGCCTTACAGCCCACACATCCTGTCCTGCATCACCACACCAGAGCTCATCTCCTGTGCTTTTCCACGTGTACTTTTTAGCTGTCTCTGTGAAACAACTCAGAGATGGAAAGAAATGACAGACCTCTCATGAATACTACCCACCACAATCTTCTGTGTGGCTTGCTTCAAAACCTGGAGCCCTCAAACAAGACCACACAAAGCCCCCCAGAAAATCTGTGTTGCCACTGGAAGAGAAGTGAGTGTAATTTCCAGTTACAGCCCTGTAGAGAGGTTCACTTGTTTCCATAGAAAATCAGAGCTCAAAAGAGAAAAAGTGACAAAGCTGCACTGTGTCTGCCCTGAGATGCTTGGGATGGGGGTAGGGAAGCTACTTCTTTCACGATGCCTTTGTTTTCAGTCTTCTTCCATAGATCTGTCTGGATCTGTTCAAGATCCAGACCACTACACTACACCCAAATCCACAAGTGCCAGTGTCTGGATCTGACATCCTCAAGACTGTGAATATGAATGAAGTAACCCAGTACAGCTCCTGAATTCCTAAACAGACAGTTATTGGATCCAGGACACAAATATTTTAAGATAGGACTAGGACAAATTACATACTTCACAGCATCTGAAACTGGCATAATGCATAAAATCTGGACCTTTCACAACACTGTCATGAAAAGCAGTACTGTATATTTGGTATTGCACTATTTTGCATTATTATACCACACATACTGGGTATTGTAGCACTGTTCAGCCTTCGGTACAAAGATTTGTACAGGAAGCTCCTCAAGCAGGAGTCCTTTCTGTTCTCATACTGTCCTTCTAATCCAGGTTGTACAATCTCACAGGACTTTCACTGGTGAGAAAAAAACAGAAGGTCTCTCCCCAAGGTTTAATACTCCTGTTTCATCTGTCTCACCCAGCACAACCCACAGACTGCATGCAGCATTTTTTCTTCTAGTTTTCTTGAAGTGGAACAGAGAAGTGCAGAATTGTTGTATTCATCACACAGAACCTAACTTTAGACAATGAGCGCACAAAATGGCTGTGCTACCTTACTAGTACTATCCTACCCAGCACCACCCGACAGTAGTACCTTGATACCAGAAGTTATGAGAGACTTTTTGACGATCAGTCACACAGTTGCACTTTATCTCAAGAAAGCAGGCAACCAAAACCTGACCATGGTTCCAGCACTGCTATGATAAGGTATCCTACAGTCATTCACCTGTGACAGCAGAGTGTCTGCAGACTAGAACGCACACCCTCATAGGTGTAAGCTTTTGACTCACACTCCATAGCAGTGCCCCAGCAGGATGGCAAATGGAACAGGGAAAGCTGCTTGCCTCAAAAACCTGACACCTCAGCTCACTTACAAATAACAAGGCCTGGTTCTGGCAAGGGACTGAATATACTCCCCTTGCTTCCTTGCAGGAGGAAGAGCTGGCTGCCAGCACTCAGCAAGCAGGCTGCTCAAAGCACTCCAGTACCAATTCACGCGGACTATTTAGTTAGCCTTGCCAGCTTATGCAATTGCTCTGATCTAAATCCCTGCTCCAGAGAGCTCATGTAGAGCTACGTGCACATAAGGGGTATTTCTACAGATTCAAAGAAGAGATGGAGAGATAACCAACAGATATGTTCGTCCAACAGATGCTGAACAACAGACAAACAATTCAACTTCTTTCGTCTGCTCAGTATGTGTCTGCAGATGACAGGCTGGGTATCTGCACTGGGGGAAAACACCTGACACCAGAGCACCATGCAACACAGAAGAGGATAACAAGATCTGGCAGGCAGAAGTTTGATGTAACCTTCTTAGATGAAAATAACCCACCTTTTTAGCACAGCGTACTGAACTGCAGAACCACCAAGGTATGCATGCTTCCCCAGTGCTTGGTTAGGATGTGCTGCTATTAAAACATGCTTAACTAACATTTCAGCCTTAGGCTAGGGTATTTGAGGAAAAGCTGCTCCTGGATGCATACTACAAACATGCAAGATCACAGTGTTCTTCTCTGACCTAAACCACTGCCCCTAAATAACCCAGGCCTACCCGGGATTATGGAAACCGCAGTGCTGACCATCAGTAAGCACACTACAAAGGATTCAGATCCTAAGGAGAAAACAGGCAGATCCAGAGAAGAGACAAAACAACCTGTCAGCTGAAAGTTGTCAGACAGAATAATAGTCAAGTAAAGGCTTTGAGCAGGCTAGGCTGACACCCAAGAGATTATCTTTTCTGTCTGACTTCTGCAACCTGAACATTACTTATCTAGACTAGGAATTCCCAGATTTTCTTAGGAGTACTTTCCAGCACTGATGTTGATTTTCTACAGCCCTCTCCTTGTTCTGGGGGAGAGCAAGGCAAAGATGCTCTGATAATCACACAGCTATGCTGGCAGTGCCAGCAAGTGGCACATTGCAATCTTCCTACTGGCTAAAACTGGTCAAATTCTCAAGTTAATCTAACAGGCTCTTGATAAATGTTTAAAAGGAGCTGGTGGAGGCAGTCACAGAAAGCCGCAGCCCTGTCCACCACCTTCCCGGCTGCGGCGCCGTGACAGTGGAGGGCAAGAGAAATCATTTATGTAGACATGGAAATTTAGTCTAAATTGCTCAAAACCAGCCTGACAATCTTGTCAAAAATCTGATTAAGGAAAGATGAGAAGTAGGATGTACCACCAGGTACTATTACCACCAGCTAAGTATGCAGGAAAAACATTAGTGCGAGCAGAGGGAGAACACACACTGTGAGTTAGAAGACTAGGTAACACAGCTGGAGGGTGATATACTGAGGCTTCCAGGAGAAATACAGTATCAGAACTGTATTACCTGCTGAGAAATCTCAGAGATGCCAAGAACCAAGAAATGTCGGAGTAACTGGAGACTTCAACTGCATCCACACAGACTGGGTAGCCGTCAACCAAAACCCAATTTTCTAGTTGCCATAAAGGACTGCTCCATGGAACAACTAATTGAAAACCCACAAGAAGAGGCAATTCATAATTTGGTCTTAGGCAGTGCTAAAGTACAGCTGAAAATATTAGCTACCACTTGCCTGCACTAACTGTGGCTTTGGCATGAATCAATTTAACACCTTTCCAGGAGTAACAATACCTTGACTTTTACTGCAGTAAGAGAAATGCATAAAAAAAAATAAGGAAGTGTGCTAAGCAAAAAGAACAAGCTGAGATGCGGACCACCAAGAGGCAATGATACTGGAAGGGGCAGCGGCGGGG